>BDCZ01000455.1:0-18673 GCA_001662365.1 Chlamydomonas applanata | reverse complement strand
TCCCCCCCCCCCCCCCCCCCCCCCCCCCTCCCCGCGCATAGCCAATTGAAGAGCAGGTAGGCAGCAGTGTATGAGCCGCACCTGGCGCGCCCAGTCGTAGATGTCCTTCAGCAGGCCAATGGGCAGGTCCTGGGCCACGCCGCCGACGCGGAAGTACGCCGCGTGCATGCGCGCGCCCGACACGCGCTCGTAAAACTCAAACAACTTCTCACGCTCCTCAAACGCCCACAAGAAGGGGGTGAGCGCGCCCACGTCCATGGCATGGCACGTGATGGCCAGCAGGTGGTTCAGCACACGCGTGATCTGCGTGCACACACAAAGTGCCACAAAGCACATGTGTGATGCATATTGAGTGATGGCGGTGCACGGGTGGTATGTGCAAGATGGTGACCAACTGACTGTGAGCAGCAACCCCAATGCTTGGGCCCTGCAGTTGTGCACATAGATTCCACAATCATGAAAAGGTGCCTGTGGCGTGCTTGTCCATGCGCCCCCGCCCAAACCCTTAACCCAACCCCAACCCCAGCAATCATATGCCTGCCGCTGGGCTCGTGCTCCAAACCCCAGGTGCTTGCACGCCCCTGCTCCCCAAGCCAAAGGCTGGCTGTACTGTGAAGTCTGCAATGTGCAATTCCCAACCGGCCTGTATTGCTGTACTGCTTGACACCCCACTGTACCTCGCTGTACAGCACACGGATGTACTGCGCGCGCTCGGGCACTGCGAGGTTCAACAGCTGCTCCACCGCCAGCACGTAGCTGTGCTCCATGCACATCATGGACACATAGTCCAGGCGGTCAAAGTAGGGCAGTGCCTGCGCAGGCGTTTAGGAGCAGCCAACAGCAGCAATCGTCAGCCCAACTCGTCACCGCCCGGTCACACCAGTGCGCTCATCGAGGTCATGAGGACTTTCCAGTGCCCATGCAGGACCAGGCAATACACCGGCTGGTTTGCTCCATTCTTTTTAAGAACCGCACGGGTTGGAGCATCTTGATCCTGCAGCGGCTGTTGGCCACTCAGCATGCATGGCATGTGGCCCATGTGCACCCCCATGCGAGCATGCACCTGTCCATGACAGCCTGTGCAGTGGTGATTATGGGGTGTGCAGCGATTGCAGAGCAAGCCGCGCCCCCCACATCCACCCTTTGGGCAGTGCTGTGCTGCCTGTAGCCCCTGCTTGTCAACACACATGTACCTCCCAGATGCATGGCGACATTGGCCAACATCTGTACTGCTGCTGCCTTTTCTGCACGCTGCGGGCTGCACACATGAGGCCCCCCTCCCTTTGAGCACACGGTGTACTGCTGTACTCCCCATACTTTGTACTGCCACAACGCACTGCTGAGTACTGCCCACCTGCAGGTATGTCTTGTACTCAATCAGCTTCTCAGTGCCGCGGTGCAGCAGGCCGATGTGGGGGTCTGCACGCAGCCGGAGCAGGGCGCCAGCGAAAAACCCGCATTTGGCATGTTTTCCCAGCGGCATGTGCAGCGTGCATGTTACTGGTGCTGCGGCTAGCACAACAACACGACACCACGTGCATGGCGCACAGTCGCACATAGTTCATTACTGCAGGGCGCCAACGACCCCTGATGCAGCCCTAACATCTGCTGTGGCCCATACCCACGACCATGCTCAAGCCTGTGTGCTGTGCAGCCTCCTCCCCAAAGCCCAATCAACGCATCTGACCAGCGATCGCCCCCCCCCATCTGACTGGCACTGACCAGCACGCGTGATGATCTCCCCGTCCATGTCCAGCACCAGGCGTAGCACGCCGTGGGCAGCTGGATGCTGGGGCCCAAAGTTGAGCGTGAAGTTGTTCACCTTGGCCTGTTGACCATGCACGTGAGGGGACACGGGCCACGCAAGGAGTTATGACATGCGCAGCAACTTGGTCTATGGATGGTCCATGGCATGGATGCATGCTGGGTGCGTCATGGCATGGAGCACCACCCAGCTGATCGGTCAAGCTCAACACATCTTCGTCCGAGGCACAGACAATCCCGAAGCATGGCTTGATGCTGAACGCACCGGCATCAGCGGTTGCGACGTGGCAGTGCGCACAGCCTGGACAGACCAGGGCATCGCTCCCCAGCTGGCCTGCTGCTGAGACGAAGCCCCCGCATCGCCACGAACCCTGAAGCACAGCACAGGTCCACAAATCAGAGCACGGCAGGACAGGAGGCCACCCCAGCATGAGCAACAGGTCCAAAGGACGCACCCGCTGAAGATACCGTGCTTGTTCAGCTCCAGAGCACTGGCAGCAACGCTGGTGGTCTGTGAGCTGCTGGCAGAGCCTGTGACACGGCAAACAAGACCAAACCACCGTTGTTGGAGCGCCTCCAGTTCCCAAAAGCATCATGAATATGTTATCAACCTCAATCATGCCCCCAGGTTCCACCCAAGCATGTTTGCAGGTGCATGATCAGCATCCAATCACCAGTGCACCTATCCGATGCCTAAGAAATCAGCAAGATGCAGGAATACAGCAGCTACACAGCAGAGGTGCTTCATGCACGGGGCTAGCGCCAAGCCAAACGTCTACTGACCCAGGGGCAGGCTCGCCAGCAGACGCAGCGCACTCCTGCGCATGGCTGCTCCTTGTCCCAAGCCCCTGGCTATGAAAGCCTGCCCAAGAGGTTGGAAAGCTGCGTGTTGGGTCGCAGATGCTGTACGTAGCTCTGCGGAGCCCTCAACACCACCAGGCACACCTGGACATGCGAATAAGTCGCTCGTGTAAACAATAAGTCATCACTGCAGTCACACACACACTGTGCTCACTGCTCCCTAGGGTTTTCGGTGCTGCTAAGGGTTTGTACCCCCAAACTGGACCTGTTACAGACCTTGATGCCCTCCTCTGCATTGTGAATTTGGCCTAGCTAGGGGCAAAACAAAGCGCGGGGTATGGCTGCACAATCAGGCCTGCCGGATGGGCAGGTGCGCACGGCTGCGCTCCTGTGTGGTGCTGGCCATGCAGGTTTGGTGTTCACGTGTGTATCAGATGGTTGTTGCCATGCATGGTCAGCACGCCTGCTCCATGCAATATGTTGCAGGGGCATGCACAGGAAGACCAAGTCGCAGGCAGAGGCTTTGAGGTTACCTGGGAGTGCTTGAAGGCGCTGCCAGTGGTTCTAGCCGCTCGCATTTTCGCACATGCTGGCCTGTCACCCGTCAGCCACAGCAGTGAGCCTCAACTGGCAAGCACCTTCCGGTGCCTGTTCGAGACGCCCGAGTTTGCTGCCATCTGGCTGGCTGCACGGGAGCAGGAAAGCCAGTACTGCCATCCACCGTTGGGTCAAGCTCTGCTGCGGGCAATCACAGGGGGCAAGGCTGCGATCGTGGCGCAGCTGCTGCAGATGGGTGCAGACCCCAATTCATACAACGTAGCACTGCCCGCGGCGTGCCGCTCGGGGATTGTGCCCCTGGTCAGGCTACTGCTGGACGCAGGGGCAGACATCCATGCGGAGGATGACGAGCCGCTGCATGTGGCTGCTGAAGCAGGACATGCCGCTGTGGTCCAGCTTCTGCTTGCGCGAGGCGTCTCGGCAGACGCTGCCGACGGTGCAGCCATGCGGAAGGCAGCATGGCAGGGCCACTTGGATGTCATAGCAGCGCTGATTGCTGGGGGTGCAGACGTGAACGTGTCAGATTGCTCGCCACTCAAGCGCGCTGCACACACGGGACACGCTGACACCGTCGCTCTGCTGCTCGCAGCGGGCGCGAGCCCTAACTCAGACGCGCTTGCGAACGCAGCGCGTGCAGGCCACAGCACCATTGTGTCCCAGCTGCTGGCAGCGGGCGCGCGGAGCGATGAGGCTTTGCACCTGGCATGTGCTGAGAACCACAGTGCCGTTGTGGCACAGCTGCTCAGTGCTGGTGCTGATGTGAATGCAGCCGAGGGTGCTGCGCTGTACCAGGCCGCCACCTGCGGGCGCACAGCCATTGTTGCACAGCTGCTTGAGGCGGGGGCAGACGTCAACGGTGGTGCAGGGGCTGCGCTCCAAGGCGCATCACAGTCGGGCCACGCAGCTGTGGTGGTGCAGCTGCTGGCAGCAGGTGCGGCTGTGGACGCGCGTGGCGGTATCGCGTTGAAAGGGGCTGCAGCTGGTGGCTTTCAAGCCATCGTGGAGATCCTTTTATCACATGGAGCCAATGTGCACGAGGGCAATGACGCAGCCCTTACAATCGCAGCACACCTGGGGCACATAGGCGTCTTGGCACAGCTCCTTGCAGCCGGCGCTGATCCCAATGCAAATGAGGGCCTACCGCTCACAAACGCCATATACGCAGCCTGTCCTGATGCGGTCTCGCTGTTGTTGAAAGCAGGAGCGCGGCCAACCAGTGGGTCCATCCCTTCAGCCGTTGCCACGAACAGCACCGACTGCGTCGCAGCGCTGCTGGCTCATGGTGCGGATGTGCAGGCATATAGCTCCGCAGCCCTGGCCACTGCTGCTCTGAACGGGAACCTTGAACTTGTAGACCTGCTGCTGGATGCAGGCGTGAATTCTGCAAGTGGCAATGGGTTCGCTCTGATGGTGGCAACAGAACACGGGCACGTCCATGTAGCTGACCGCTTGCAAGCTGCCGGTGCACGCTTGCCGCGCGCCTGCCGCTGGCACCAGGCACGGGGGTAGTGGGGAGCTTGCAGCATAACTCGCGGCCAGCAGCATGAGCAGTGGTGTGCGGTCTGTAGGGAAGCATAATGTGCGTGGCAGCGGTCATGTTATGTAATGTACTGCTGCAGTCACCACGTGCCAGACTTCTGCCAAGCCTCTGATATTATTGCCATGTCATCTCCGAGGGACCAACTGCCCACCACCAGCTGCTTGCCGCCACGGCGGGACGGCCCTCACACACCTGGTCACAGCCCATGACCAGCTGTTGAACTCGGTAGCGCCAGATCCGGAAGCCCCAGAATCGCTCACCAATGATTCAAGACCGTTAATTTGAGGTGCTCCGCACGCTCTCGGACACTGATCTAGATCCCGAACTGGGGGGGTGCAGGGAGCACGGAAAATGGAGGCTGCAACGAAGCTCCTTGATTTCTCGATTCCCATAGATGTGCCGCTGCTTGAGGCTACGGTGGACCTCATGTATGGAGCAGCAAATGGCGACCAGGTACAGAGCGGAACACTGCTCCGCTGCTTTCTGATGCTGCAGGATGTTCTCACGATCGGAGTGAACTTGGGCGCTTAGGGTCTTCCTTCCCATGCCTCATGTCATGCAGCGCGTGGCAGCTGAGCGGCTCCTGCTGCAGTTTCAAGAGCACCCGCTGGCTTGGCAGCGTGTGGACGTGATTCTGGGCCAGGCCCAGAACGAGAGCACCAAGTACTTCGCTTTGCAGGTACTGTTGTCAGCAATTGCAGGCCTGGTGAGCTGGCCGTTCCCGTTCCTGCGCGTTGGCTAAGCCATGACGCCTGCGCACTGCAGATATTGGAGAATGTCATCCGCTTCAAGTGGGGAGCCCTGCCTGTCGACCAGCGGGAGGGCATCAAGACGTTCCTGTCCAACCTCATCATTCGCTTCACGACGGATGAGGCACTGTTCAGAAAGGAGAACACGTTCGTGAACAAACTGAACATCATTTTGGTCCAGATCTTGAAACACGACTGGCCCAGCAAATGGAAAACGTTCATCCCAGACATCGTCAGTGCGTCCAAGACAAGCGAGACGCTGTGCGAGAACAGCATGAAAATCTTCAAGCTGCTCAGTGAGGAGGTCTTTGACTTTGCGCGGCTCGACCTGACGCAGGTAATGGCAAGCATGCACACGTGCATGGGGTGTTGGCACCCAGCACAGCTTTGCAGGGAGCTTGCCAGGCCCTGCGGGGCGTGTGTAAAAATGGGTACATGAAGGGTCCCCATGTCAGCTGTGTGCGCGCCCATGCGACAGATGGGGTGGGACAAGCCCCAACATGGCGTTGCGCAACATGAGCGCTGCACCACCAGCCCAAGCTCACATCCCAAGATCACAGCTCAAGCCTAAGGAGCCGTGGGCTGGCACGGTTGAATTCACGCAGGCCAAGACGAAGGAGCTCAAGACCTCACTCAACAGCGAGTTCAGACTCATCCACGAGCTGTGCGTGTTTGTGCTATGCAACACGCGCAAGCCAGACCTCATCCGGGCCACCCTGGACACGCTTGCGGTGTACCTGACTTGGGTGCCCCTGGGCTACATCTTCGAGTCGAACCTGCTGCAGATCCTGCTCCAGCTGTTCCCCCAGCCCTCATTCCGCAACGTGGCGCTGCAGTGCCTCACGGAGGTGGGTGTGCGTGTGCTCCAGCGCGCATGCAGCAGGGCACGGAGCCACTGGGAGCGTGAAGGGTGTACAGCATGGCGAGGCAGCAGCATGCAGCTTGGGCGGTCAAGTGGGGGTTCCGTGTCATGCATGCATGAGGGGCTGGGCTGCTTAGTGTGCATCCATTAAATGCAGCACCCGTACATGGCAACGGGCCAGCACGCATCTTGCATGCGTGCGCATGGCTGCATGCAGGTGGCCACGCTGATCATGGGCCCAGAGTTCAATGGGCAGTTTGAGACGTTCTACAAGGTGTTCATGACACAGCTGCAGCTGGTGGTGCCCCCCACTGTCAACATCCCAGAGGCGTGAGTATCCTGTGCAGCAGGGTGGGGAGGACATGTGTCCTAGCGCTCTGCGGCGGCTTGCTTGTGGAGGAGACGGGCATGACAGAAATGCTGGGGTTTTCATGCAGTACGCTGCATGCATTCAAGGCGCGTGTCGACATTTTTGCGTAATGGGGGCTGCGTGTGAGCGTGCGCAGGTACGAGCGTGGTACGGACGACCAGCAGAAGTTCGTGCAGAACCTGGCGCTCTTTTTCACCGGGTTCTTCAAGGTGTGTGGGAGCTGGGGCATGGGTGGAGTTGCAGGCTGCCTGCATTGGTACATGCCCTGCTGTAATGCATGTAACACAGGGGCCTTGGAGTCTAGGGGCTTGGTACCCTTGGGATGCATACCCTGGTCCGTCCATTTGTATGCGGGTCAGCGCCATGCGGCCCTTAATCAACCCGCCATAAATGTGCCCATGCGCCACAGGGCCACATCTCGCTGCTTGAGGCAACGCCTGAGAACCAGGCTGCGCTGCTGCTGGGCCTGGACTACCTGGTCAACATCAGCTATGTGGAGGTGGGCAGCTGGAGGGTGCTGGGGAGGCAGCGCAGCACAGCGCCAGCCAGTCAGCACACGCAGCATCAAGGCGGCATGCGGCACAGGGTGGCAGCCAGGGCAGTGCTGCATGAGCGATATGCTGTGGATGGGGCAACGATGCAGTGGTGGTGGCGAGTCATGGTTGGGAGCTGTTGGGAAGGACAGGCAGTGCATGGGGTGGCAGGCTCAGACAGTATGGAAAGCTTGATTGCAGCCTATGTCTTGGGATGGCTGTTGCATGCAACCCATCTGCAACAATGCATGGCTGACCGCGTGGCTTGCATTCCATGCGTGCTCTTCTTCATTCCCCAGAATGTGGAGGTGTTCAAGACGTGCCTTGACTACTGGAACTTCTTTGTGCCTGATGTCTACACCTCATCCTGCAGTGTGGTGCGTGGCATCGGCTGGGTCGTTGCAATACCTGTATGTCGGATGGCATTGCGCATTGGTGATCAGAGGTAGGGAGGGGCGATCAATGTCACATAACTGACCGTTGCGGCAACGGCACCAACAAAACGCAGCTGTGAATATCAAGAAGGGTGCCTGACGGTCATCCTTCTGGGTGCTCTATGCGCTGCAGGACCCTTCCGCAGTCTTCTCCTTTGCCCCCATGGCGCAGTCTGCACCCCCAAAACGCAAGCAGCTGTACGCAGTCATCCTGTCCAAGCTGCGCCAGCTGATGATTTGCCGCATGGCCAAACCTGAGGAGGTGCGGGGTCCTTGGCGATCGGCTGCGTGCGCCAGCAGGCATGGGGGCCAGCCCGCAACAGAACGCGTGGGGTGGTTTGTTGCTGATCCATCCACGCGCGCAACACCTAGCACCATGCATCGTGCAGGTGTATGGCAAGGCTCACCACACCTCTCATCACCCCCATATCATGTACCTGACTTCGGTGACCATGCACTGCCTGCATCAAATCATCCATGGCCGACATACCATTGCTGTGGGTAATGCCTGCACTGCATCAGGTGATTGTGGTGGAGGACGAGAATGGCAACATCGTGCGTGAGACGATGAAGGACAACGACGTGCTGGCGCAGTACAAGACGATGCGCGAGACGCTCGTGTACTTGTGCCACCTGGACTATGAGGACACGGAGGCCCAGATGCTGGACAAGCTCCGGGTGCAGGTACGGTGTGGTGCTGGGCATGCGTGTGGTGGGAAGAGGAGGGGAGGGGGGGGCCAGGGCAAGTGATCGGGGTGAAAGTGGACTGAGCGGGGCTTTGGGCGCGGGCCTTGGCCCGTCAAGATTGAGTTGGGCTAGGGTGGCGTGTGCAGAGGGGCTTGGTAATGGTGGCACCCTGTGCTTGGAAAGAGCTGTCTGCGGCGAAGTGGTACAAGAAAGGTGATGCGTGCAGGTGGCTCTGTTGCTGGCAGGGTGACTGCCTGTGCCGCGTCCCTTCTGTGCTCTTGCACGTGCAGCTCCAGAGCGGCAAGTGGACATGGCAGGCGCTCAACACACTGTGCTGGGCGATTGGCTCCATCAGCGGCAGCATGCAGGAGGAGCAGGAGAATCGCTTCCTGGTCACTGTCATCCGCGACCTGCTCAACCTGTGTGAGGTCACACGTGGCAAGGACAACAAGGCGGTCATCGCATCCAACATCATGTGCGTGCCACAGGGCCCAACTGGGGGCCCGAGGCACGCGCACAGCTGGAGGGTTTAAGGCTGTGTGCAGCTGAGGGCCCCTGGCATGCGCAGTTGTGGCGGGGTGCATTCAACGAGGCGGAGGCTCTAGCAGGCTTGTAGTGTGGTCAACCGACGCCAGGGGTGCCACATCGGGCGGGCGCAGCAAGGATTTGGGCTGGTCAAGTGCAACGGTGGCATGTTAGGTTGAGGAGGGTGTGTGTGAAAAGCAGGGCCAGGCCATCGTCGTGGCTCACGGCGTGCGTGCACTGTCGTTGCTTTGCTTGTGCCCTGATCACCATGCCGGCTGGTATTATGTTGTTACGTACACGTTACAGGTACGTGGTGGGGCAGTACCCCAAGTTCCTGCGGGCGCACTGGAAGTTCCTCAAGACAGTCGTGAACAAACTCTTTGAGTTTATGCACGAGACACACCCAGGAGTGCAGGTGCGCCATTGCAGCAGGAGCTGTGGTGGAACAAGTCAGCGGCCGGGTTTTAGTCGAGAGCCCGCCAGCATGTCATACAGCACCGTCGATGTCTGTGTTGACCAAGCATGTCTGTGACTCAGTGTCTGCTTGTCATGTGTGTACTCTGCCTGCGGCTGGTGTTGCCGACATGTGTGCTAACATGTTACAATGTCACTTTACACGAACGTCCTGGCCACGCCCCTGCCACAGGACATGGCCTGTGACACCTTCCTCAAGATATGCTCCAAGTGCCGCCGCAAGTTTGTGGTGCTGCAGCTGAGCGAGCGCGAGCCGTTCATCTCCGAGCTGCTCAACAGCCTTGCCGAGACAATCCACGATCTTCAGCCGCACCAGGTAGGTGGTGTGCTGTGGGTGCGCATGATGCAGTGTGCTGGCCGCTCAGCACGAAGCAGAACTCAAGTGTGATCTCGATCTGGCAGCTTGTACAGGCTGCCAGATTCTCCACGGTGGGTCCAGAGCTCTTTGCAGGTAGTGTGCTGACTATGTCTGATGCTGGACCTTGTCAGAAGGGCTGAGGGCGATGGCTCCGGCAACTGCGCCCTCTGCTGCTGCTCGCCCTGAACCCTGAATCCTGAATGCGTTGTTTTCACCCCCGACCCCACCGCGTACAGGTGCACACGTTCTATGAGGCGGTGGGCCTGATGATCAGCGCAGAGAGTGAGACGGCGAAGCGGGACGAGTACCTCGCACGTCTCATGGGGCCGCCTAACGCGACATGGCAGCAGATACTGGCACAGGCACGCACCAACCCGGAGATCCTCAAGCAGCAGGTGCGTGGTCAAGGGGCCTATGTTGAGAGGGGGGGCGCAGCAGGGGTGGCTGGCAGCAGCAGGTATGTGGGCCATTTCATTGTATGTGGATGCTTCAGGGGGGTTGGTTGAATGGGTGTGGCTTGGTGGAAGCGGGACAGGAGTTGTGCAAGGATAGCGCTCGCTCAATGGTGAAGGGCCTGCCGCTGGGGCATGCTGCCGGAGGTAGAAGAGACCACAGTTTTGTTGCCAGAGCGCGCATTGTTGTGGTGCTCAATTCACGCGTATATGATATCTGATATTCCACATTGACACCATTGGCTTGGCCCCCGCAGGAGGTCATCAAGTCCATCCAGAATGTGCTGCAGACGAATGTCAGCGTGTGCACCAGCTTGGGGCACCCGTTCATCGCACAGTTCAACGTCGTGTTTGCAGATATGCTGCAGGTGGGTGGGCCAGCTGGATGTCTGGCACTGCCAAATGCTGGGAACTAGGCTTCCCGATGTGCTGGCATCACAGCTGGGGAAGCGAGGGGACGTTTTCCTGTGCTTCACATCGATTTCGATTACCAGTTGACCATAGCTGTGTTCCAGCATCGCCTCACGCTCAAAGCATGCAGCAGCACGCCATCGTTCATGCAGATCCGTGCGCTGCACACAGTCCCACCAGCATCACGCAACGCATGTGCACGACACAGAGCGCCACCCGCCATGGCCTGACTTATCCTCCCGTCTGCAGGTGTACAAACTATACAGCGAGCTCATCAGCAAGACGATAGCGGAGGGCGGGCCGTATGCAGCCCGCTCAACGTTCGTCAAGTACATGCGCAGCGTGAAGAAGGTGGCGCTGAAGCTGATTGAGGTGTTCAGTGAAAAGGCTGAGGACCCCGCCCTGGTGGGGGCTATGTATGTTCCCGCCATGATGGATCCCATCCTTGGGGACTATGCACGTGCAGTGCCCGATGCGCGGTGCGTGCTTGCTCTTGCGTGCGGAAGCTTGTTTGCCTCTCGGCTTGTGTGTGTTCTTGTGCTGCGCCTGCGCTTGTGATCGTGTGGTTGTGTGGCTTGATCGCCTCTGGGCTTGTGTGCGTGAGCTGCGGCGTGGTCGTGGTCGTGCAAGCGGCTGGCACTGTAGCTGTGTGCGTGGCCTACGGTGCGTGATTATTTAACGGTTGGGTGTGGCTCCTTACATGCGCTCGGCTCGCCTCCAGAACGATCTGTTCTGTGGCCGGCTGCAGCTAACTGCCATGCCTTGCTGATGTGTCCTCCCACCCCCTTGTTCCTGCCACCTGCCTCATGTGGTGTGGCGCAGAGACGCGGAGGTGCTGAGCGTGTGGGCCGCCATCATCAACAAGCTGCGGGGTCTGATGGAGGAGCAGGTGCATGCCTGCCCTGCACCTGAACACCTGCCTCGTATGTTACCCTCCCCTGAACACCACAAGTGTCAGGGGGTAGCGTCAGACTCCTCGCGTCCCCGTAGACCTCACACGGTGGCTATCCGTGGTGCCATCCCTTGTTGGTTGAAGTCACCCCTGTCAACATCGTCCCGCATGCGGAAGCGCCCTCGGGTTGTGTCTGTGCGCCTGATACAACTGCTTACTCCCGGGTGCCATCATGCAGGTGCCGCGCGTGTTTGAGGCGGTTTTTGAGGTCACGCTGCAGATGATCACGCGCAACTTTGAGGACTACCCAGAGCACCGGCTGCAGTTCTTCGCGCTCCTGCACGCGATCGTCAACCACTGCTTCCGGTGTGTTCTCAGCCGCTCTCCATGCCATACGGTTGCCACCTGCGCACGTGTGAATGTGCTGCTTGGACCTGGGCATGCATACTGTGATGGGCATGGATTTGTATATTGTTGGCATCAACCCAGCCGTTAACTATATACTATTTGCATCGGCACTGACCGCCTTGTTGCATGCCCCTTATGCTTCGCTACTGCTGTCCTTGCTGCAGCACGCTGTTGCACTTCAACCCGGCGCAGCTGAAGCTCATCATCGACTCAATCGTGTGGGCTTTCCGGCATACGGAGCGCAATGTGGCCGAGACAGGGCTCAACCTGCTGCAGGTACACACCATAACCCCTGTTCATCTTCCCTCGCTTTTGCACAGCTGGTCATCTTTTCCTGTACGACTGCTCAGCTGGAGGGTACGGCCCCATCTGCTGTGCCCGGCCCACGCACCCATGCCTTGTATCCCAGCATCGCTGCCCATCGACAGTTCTGCGTTGTGTGGTCAACTTGCGTTACATGCCGTGCATGCGTGCACTCATGCTGACAACCCACACACCTTCTGCTCTCCCAGGACCTGCTGACTCAGTTCTCCATGAGCGAGTTGGCGACACAGTTCTATCAGACGTACTACCTGCAGCTGGTGCAGGAGATCTTTGCAGTCATGACAGACTCATTCCACAAGCCTGGCTTCAAGCAGCATGCTCACATCCTGCACCACCTGTTCAATGTGCTGGACACGGGCGCCATCAAGGCACCGTTGTGGGATGTGGCAGTCAAGGGCCCGAGCGCGTACCCCTCCAACTCAGCGTTTGTGCGTGAGCACGTCGGCACGCTGCTCACCACATCATTCCCAAACCTCACACAGCCCCAGGTACGGTGCTGCTGTGACCATGAATGATAGAGTGTGCGTGCGGCTGTCTAGTTGCCCTAGGTGCACGTTCTGTGCTGGCATGTGATGTGAAGCCGTCTGAGATGCATGGCGTCGGCTGCGCAGCACGTGCCGCTGCAGCATGGGGCACTGTTTCTGTTGGCTGGTTGGAAGGGGGAGCGGCAGGTGTGGGTACCCGCGCAGTGTTGGGTGCGTAGCTATGACGGATTTGTAAGACTTGCTGTACCCCTTGCCAACTGTCGCCCGGGTGCTGCTGCCGTGTGCAGGTGGTGGCGTGCGTAGCGGGCATGTTTGACCTCAAAGACTTCCCTGCCTTTAAGCACCACCTTCGCGATTTCCTGGTGCAGACCAAGCAGTTTGCTTCAGCGGTGAGTTTGTTGTTGGTTGCGGTTGTGTGCGGGTTGGTTGTTGCAGGCCAAGCAATCCGCCAGGCTGGTGGGTCGGGCGGATGCTTTAGTTCGAGGGACTAGCAGAACGCTCAGCCATTGCGTACCCTTGTTTCAAAGCAGGCCTAAGGGTGTGTGTGCGCAGTGGCCGCCTGTTTTGGCTGCATCAGCCGCAGGGCACTGCCACACATGAGGCACACAACGCAACTCATGTGCCAGTTTACTTACATGCCGCATGGAGCGTTTTTTCTTAATTTTACAACCCAACATTGCTGCCATTGTAAACATGGCCCTCTGATGCCACAGGACAACGCGGAGTTGTTTGCAGAGGAGGTGGAGAAGGAAGTGCAGGGTGCAAAGGCGGCAGAGCTTGTGCGCCTGGCAGCTGTACCTGGGCTGGTGCCCCCCGCTGCGCTCCCAGCCGATGACATGGCGGATGCATAAGGGAGCATTCTGCAAGTGACAGGATGCGATGCTGGCGGCAGCAGTGGGCAATGGAGGGCGGACACCCACATGTGCTGGCCTCCAGGCTCCTCGGGTCACGCAGCCGCGGCATTGCGGGGTTGCAGCCTACTGGGTCTACAGGAAGTAAGGCAGGATCAATGGCAGGCAAGCTGCGGAGGCTGGTCTCGTTCGCCACTCCGGGGATGATGAATGCGCGACAAGCCGCACACAGTGGCCATGCACTGAGCACGTACGGCATACATGCAAATGAGCAGGCCTGCAGCCGCAGCAGTGTGGCGGGCCGTATGGATGACGTGCCTGTTCTGGGCATGGGCTGCATGCGTCTTCGCACATGAGTGGAGGGGCAGGCGGGGCTGGCTTTGGAAAGGGGCTGCAGTCGAGTGGATGGGTGAGAAGCAGTCATATGGTTGTAGCGTTTCCATGTGTTCAGAGCTGGGCTTTTCACAGGCCTGGGGCACTCAGCTGCTGGCGCTGCACCCTCCTCCCCTGAATCAGCCACCAGGTGGACGCTTCACGCTGGTTGGGGGTGAGGAGGTGTGAGCTGGGGCTGGGAGCTGCAGGCATAAGTATGTGTGGTGGGAAGCTGGGATGCGAGTGTTTGAGATGTGGCATCCGCGACTTGGGTTGCGCAGGTGGCATGCCCACCCCAAGATCTCAATTGGGGCTGGTGCGCATGTGACACGAGGCACAACAGTTGTTTGGCCCTTGCATTGCGTGCATGGTCTGTCATAGGAGGCGGCACAGGCGGCATGTGCTCGGTAGTGGTTGTACATACCGCTTGTATGGCACATCGCAGCCTGCCAATGGACAGCTTGCACCGTCCTACACGTGGCAGTGTCACGCTGAACGGTTGCTGCAGGTCTCTGTCTTTGTGTAATGGCATGCCCTTCCACTGGATCATCGGCATCTGTATGCGTGGCGTTCAACTGTATGTTGCTGAGGTATTTGCTTCGCTCTTCCTCTTGCGCACCATGCCAATCTTCATCGGCACATGAGCCAGTTCGTTTGGTGTCCGGGAAGAAGCTTCATCATCGTCACCATCCGATTGTGCGCATGAAAGGGCCGAGTAACCTGGCATCGTCTGCCAGCCACGTGATGACTGTGGCGCCAGCAACGGGTGTTCAGGCCGAGGTCTGTCAACAGAAGCCTGAGGCTATTTGCCGGCTGCTCTTATGCATAACCACTCATGGTTCGGCAAGGGTTGTGCCGGGCAACGTGTACTGCCAACTGCCAATAGTAGCCAACTGCCAAATGTGCGCGTCACCTGCTCCGTATTTCGTTGCTGCGCATCTGCTTCTCAGCGACATAGGGAACAGACGTGTCCACGAGTCATCAAGAAGTATTCCAAGTTTCTGACATGTTGATGGCGATGCCGTTGGGAATACCTTGGCACCCTGGGGCCTATATGCGGTCTGCATCCGGCAACCTAGCTTTGAACGTCCAGCAATGTGCAATGGCTCTGAAGTGCTAAAGTCTAGTAGCAGACGGACGGATGCGGGGACACCTGGTGATTCTTGCTGCTCTGCTGGGCGTCTGCTGGTTTTGTCGGGTTCAGAGTTCAGCAGCAGGCAGCAATAGTACGCAGTGTTTGGCCTCTAGCTCGCAGCAGCTATTCAATGCTCTATTGAACGACACAGAATTGCTCCTGAACAACACTGATGGGCTGAGGACCCAGATTCAGAAGGGCCTGGCCTCCTTTTCGTCGTGTCTTGGCTTTGGCGTGCTCGGCCGTGTAGGTGGCGGACGTGTGCGCGCTGCATGCTCAACCAGGGCTGCATGTGCTGCCGTGTGTATGTCGTGATGCTCATGCCACGCGGACTGACCTGCCCTTGCTGCCATGCATGCTTGCAGCCGTTGAAGATCATGGTGCCGCTGCTGAGCACAGTTGCGCTTTGGTCACAGCGTGCTAAGCAGTTCACAGAGAGGACCGGGATCGAGATTGTGGGTGTCACAAATGCCACAACCGTGCATATCTGCCATGACCTTGCATTGGCTGCGTGCATGTTGCAGTGACAGTCATATTGCATGCCAACTGCTGAGCACGCACTGACATGCCGCACCTGCTGCGTGTGTGTTTGCAGAGACTGGACACGGTAAGATGCAGCAGCTGTGGCGTACGCATTCTACTGCCATGCACGCGGGTGGTGGATACACCCGCGCCTGGCCAGGATTGAAAGCATGATGCCGGTCTTGCACAGCATGGCAGGAGGCACATGCAGCATGCAGCACACGTACACTCATCACAGCCACGTGTGTAAGCGCTCAATGGGGACGTAAACTACACCTGTGTGTGCGCGTGTGTGAAGGAACAAGCGTGCGCATGTGTGCGTGATTTGTTCCTTCCTTAGCTTCAGCTGCACCTTCATCGTCAAGATGTTCATCTTCTTCGCCTTCAAGCTTATGTGGTTTATACACACGCCTCATCGCAGATCAACCCCTTCTACACAGTGGGAGCTGAGATCCTTTTTGAGCTGTCCAAGGGGGCTTCCTCAGATCTCCACGATGCATGGATCTTTGACCCCAGCATCACAGGTCGGTGGTACAGCACTGGGGCAGTCCGGGGGTTTGCGGGGATTGCGAGATTTTGGGGAAACGCACCAACACCGAATGGTTTGTACAGGCATGGCCCTAGGTGGCAGTACGAGTGGCTCACATTGTGTGATGGGGCAGCCATTGCAATTTATGTTTCTGCTGGCCGTGGCTGCACGACCAATATGCATGGGCTGTTTGAGCATGTAGTGCTGGTGGTGCACATGCCGATGGCCTGACCATGTCGTGGAGGGGTCTGCTGCAACGTCATGACGCATCACACATTTCACACTGATCACGCGGCGTGCAGGCGGTGTGGCACAGTTGGGCGGGTTCGCAGACCTGGGGCCCTTCATCCGGGAGGACGCCGCGAATGACTTCTCAGAGTTTGGGCTACAGTGGTCCGACTACAACCGATTCCATCGTGAGGTCGGTTGGCCATGAGGGTGGTGCTTCACCAAGGTGGTTTGAAGCAGGAAAGCAGTAGCAGTAAGGGATGGGCGGCACCTCATGAGGACTGGTACTTGATGAACGAGCGGCTGCTAAAGGAGGGCGCTCCATGGGAGGGGTGCACGGACGAGGGTTGCAGCATGCATCGCCGGCGCACGTGCACACATTCATGGCCAGGCCCATGGAGGCCAGGCCCATTGATTTGGATGTGCAAGGTGCGGGGGCACATGTATCAGCTGAGTTCAGCTGCTGAGTATGGCGGCTGCGCACAGCATGGCGCAGTAGCGTGAGGTTGTGCTGCTTCCAACCGAATGCACCTCTTTCCCACCACAGGTAGCTGGCGTATACAACGGGACCATCATCGGTCTGCCCATGGATGGCGACCTCATGCTTATGTACTACAGGCAGGTGTACAGCAGTACTGCTGTACCATAGTACTGTTGTACCATAGTACTGCTTGTTCCGCTGGGCTGGGTGCATCACTTTCAACACCCTACTGTAATGCAGCCTGCGTATCTCTGTGCTGCTTCCTGCGCCGTGCATTGGTGGATCCCAATTGTGTTGCCACCAGCACTTGGCTGCACGATTGATGTTGAAGCCCTCTTGGCCTTGACCTTGGGCCGTGCAGCAAGCGTGCCCCGTCCCTTGCTGCTGCTATGCGTTTGAGCGCGGCAGGCAGCAGCTCTACACTGGCCCTGCTTGATGCCATCAAGCACTGGTGAAAGGGGCGGTGGCTCTAACTTACTCACACGATCACTGCTGCCCCTGCAGGAAGGATCTGCTCCTAAAGTATAACAAGCAGGTGCCTCAGACATGGGATGACTTCCTCACGCTGGCCAGGGAGATGAACGGGACAGACACCGATGGGGATGGCGAGCCTGACTTGTTTGGGGCCTGCTTTGACAACAAGCCAGGTAGGCAGTGGGCGGGTTTCCTTGGTATCGGTCAGGTGGTGCTGCAGGATGCCTACCTTTCTCTTGCTCCCAAACATCCATAGCATCGGTTGGCTCCATCATGCCGCCCTGTGTGCCGTGTCCTATCTGTCTGGCAAGCGCTGGTGGCAAGTTGACACGTGAGCGCACAAACTGGCAGAAGCCAGTCACACCTGTATTGGCAGCCTAATGCTTGGGGGAGCTGGCGGATCGTCCAGTTCAGAATGCCACCCTGGTTATGAGCACAAGCACGTGCCTTGTGGACCTGCCGTACTGCTGTGCAGTGTGCAAGGGATCCTTCATGGTGTGCTGTGTGGAAGCGCCCTACCTGCAGTACAAGGGCACGTCACAGGTGAGTGGAGCAGTACGCCTGCAGTACGATTGTATGATGTTCACGCTGCAAGGTGGTTCCGCCTCCCCCTGGGTCTCTGTCTATGGGCCAAGCCGGCGGTAACCGATCTGGGGGTTTGTCTGCTTCCAAGTTGACCATGTTTGACCGTGTTTGACTGTGTTTGACTCCACAGGGCTTCTTCTTTGACCCAGACCCTGAGGACCCCAGTCACGGGGCAGGGGGCACACCCCTAGGCATCATGGTCAACTCACCTGCTATGGAAGCCACATTGGAGTTTTTCAGAGCAATCATCCCGTACACTGCACCCATGAACTGCTCAGGAGCTAACTGGGCATTCCAGACAGGCCGCTGCCTAATGACCATCAATTGGTGCGCATTGGGCTGTATGGTTGGGAGAGGCACGGGGAGGTGGGTTGGGAGGTGGGTTGGAACTAATCCGGCAGTGCCAGGTTGCAAACGCTGGGGCTCTGGGTTGCGTGGGGCCGCACTGGTGCGCCCAATCGTTGAGTTTTTGTTTGGTGTTTGCTGGTTGGTTACTTGTTAGTTTGGTACTGGTTGGTACTGGTTGGTTGCCATCCGGACAGCCCCCACATGACTGCCCTGCCCTGCCCTGACCGTCGATCGCCCTGCCCGCCCTGACCCTAGCCCATGCCCTCTCCTTCACTGCACAGGGCGGACGAGTTCCGTGCAGTGCGCCCGCCCTCCCCGATTTCTGCCCCTGGAATGGTTGGCATTGCACGCCTGCCTGGCTCCAAAATGGTCCTGGACCGGCGGACTCGACAACTGGTGCCATGTGACAACCAGCTGTGCCCCTACGCACAGCCATACCTGCTGCCTAACGGCACACAGTTGGTGGGTGTCGCACTTCTATGATGGGCCCACGACAAGAAGGGCTGGTCGGGGGGGGGAGG
>BDCZ01000454.1:28474-39926 GCA_001662365.1 Chlamydomonas applanata | reverse complement strand
CCCCCCCCCCCCCCCCTCCACCCAAGCCTCTCCAGGCCCTCCCAAGCCTACCCCACACACCATAGTTGAGGTAGAACACAGGCTCACGGCCTCCAGACACCTGGATCGCCTTTTCGTACGCCGCGCACGCATTCTCAATGTCATCCAGCCGTGTGAGCGCGATGGCGAGGTACATGTAGCTGCGTTGGAGATCATGGTAGGAGATTGCTTGTTTGAAAACTGTGGGGGTGGGGGTGTGGTGGGCATTGGCCGGGCCGGGGCGGGTGGGGAGTGGGTGGGGGGGCACGTTGCGAGTGTTGCATTCATTCATCCGCGGGCATACATCCTCATGTTCTCAGGGTAGGCGGGGGGAGGGGGGCGGCGGCGGCATGCCACACACTGCATGTACTGCCGCACACTGCTTGTACTGCCGCACACTGCATGTACTGCCACACACTGCATGTACTGCCGCACACCGCCTCACACTCTATCACTGACTGTGCGCAGACTGCATATGCGCAGGCTGCATATGCGCAGGCTGCATATGTGCAGGCTGGCATGCAGCTAGCACGTGCGCGCACCTGTGTGCAAAGTCTGGCTTGAGGTTGATGGAGGATGAAAAGTAGTGGAACGCGGACGCAGCTTGACCCGTGTGCAGGTGCACCTTCAGGGGAACAGCCATGAGCACGTGTTAGCTGAGATCCAATGAAATCAGGACCCTCATCACCGCAGCACCCATATCCATGGCGGCTGGAGTTGACAGGCCATATCATGGTATCAAGAAGCCATAAGAGCAGCCATAAGAGGATGAATAACAAGTTGGGGTGTTGGTCGTATACCAGGTCGCCACCAGCCTGGCCTGGTCATTAGGCACCCCCCCCTCCCCTGCCCACCCACCCACCAGGCCAAGGTTGTAAGAGATGATCCACTCGAAGGGCCCGAGGTAGAGCGCCTTTTTCAGGCACGCGATGGCCGCGATGTACCGCTGCGGCAGTACAGCAGCACCAGCGTGTGAGGCGGTACGGTGTGCGCAGCCATACTGCATCACCTCAGGAGGAGAAGATTGCTCCAAAGGTATGAGGAGTCAACATCACGAAGGGAGGTGTAGCACACAAAAAAAACACGAGATTTCCGAAGCACACGAAATTTCTGTTCTATGATGTTAGAACAGAAACTATAAATAGTGTGGGAGGCTGCTGCACTCCTGCACTGCAGCGTCCGCCCTTCCTTTGCGACCACAGTGCATATGGGTGCCAGCCTGGCAGGAGGTGCACATCTTGAACCAGCCCCGACATGCAGGGGTCTGCCCAGTCTGCCGGAATCAACAGACTGCGTTCAGGAGGGCTGTGCTCCGGGTTTTGCTATGACCGTATTCACCCATATCCACTGATTTTCACCACTCAGTCGGTAGCCGGCCCCGCACCTGCTTGCCGAAGAAGCACATGCCGATGTTGTTCCACAGCTGCGGCGAGTTGGGCGTCTGCACCGCGGCGATGCGGTACTTGACCAGCGCCACGTCCATGTCCGCGTGGTCCTGCGTGGTACAGAGCAGTACAGAGCAGTACTGTCCAGTACAGTAGAAGGCGGTAAAAGCAGTACAGTGTGTTGCCATGCTGTACAAAACAGTACGGTACATGAGTGTGCTGCGGGACAGTACAGAAGGACATGGCGTGCGGCGTGCGCCTGGCATGGCAGCTGAGAAAGGCTGGCATGGAGAGTGCGCATGTAGGCAGTGTGCACATGCCTGCACCCATGCCATTGGCCTCCCGCCCGCCATGTGCCCGTCTTTGAGGCGTGATGGCAGCCAGTGTACATGTTGCTGTGAGCCTTGCCCACCTGAATAATGGAGCCGGCTGCCAGGATGGTGCGCGGGTTCTTCTGGTCATGGGACAGTGATGTGCCCAGGTACTCAAACGCGCGGTCATTGTCGTTCGTCCTACGGGCACGCAGGTGAGAGGCCCCACACTGAGTCACTTGCAATGCACCAGACATCCCTGCGCTGGGTTACCTGTACTACATAAATGACGAGCTGACAACAAATCCAGACGTGACGTCCAAAGACCATGCGCGAGTTCGGAACCAACAGGCACGGAATCTGCAACGCCTGAATCCAGAAACCCTGACGTGGCTTGCATTAACAAACAGATCCCTGACAGGGCCAGGATCCAGCCCTGAACCTGCACATCCTCAGCCCGCAACCTACATACCCCCAGCCCTGAACCTGCACACCCGCAGCCCTGCAGCTGCATACCCCCAGCGAGTCCTAAAGACCTGCACGCTGTTTGGCACAGGTGGCACAGGCAGCACAGACCGCACAGGCAGTACAGGCAGCACAGGCAGTACAGGCAGCACAGGTGGCACAGGCAGCACAGACCGCACAGGCAGTACAGGCAGCGCACCGTAGGAACAGCAGGCCGAGCGTGGTGAGCACCTCGGCGTTCTCTGGTGAGTGCTCCAACGCCTCGCCATACACGGAGATGGCTGCCCCGTAGTCATCCAGCAGCGTGTATACCTGGGTGTGTGTGTGTGTGTGTTGGGGGCGCATGGGAGGGGTCCGGGTTGGCCAGCCGCAGGGTGCGCTGCAAGGCTGTGTGGGTGGTTGCCGAGGCTGCGCACGACCCACACGTGTGTTGGGAGGGGCCGCACGGTAATATTAATAATAACACGGCCGCACGGTGTCCGGGGGGAACTAGACCAGGATCAGGCACGCATGCTCGTAGTGCCGCAAGTCATGCACGTGAGTAAGGATCGGATGTCAAGCACAGGGCGATTGGCAGGGATCAGGGTAGTGATGGTGTTTAGATAACGACTGTCAGGCTCTGGCATGCAGACACATCTGTGACACACCGTGTTATTATTATTGTTACTACTATTATTATTATTATTATTATTATTATTATTATTATTATTATCATTATCAGTATTAGGGTAGTGATGGACCAGGTTTCACTGTCATACTGGGCGTGAGGATGTGCAGCTTAGACATGTGCAGTGTGGTGCCCCAGCGCTTCTACAGCACTCAACCGTTACAGAACTGTTGCATTGCAGGTGTACGAGCAAGCTCTTGCACAAGACTGATGTCCAAGAGGTGCACCCGTGTGCTTGTGAAGTGGGTGCTCAGGGTGCTGCATGTTCCAGGCCGCGCAAGCGTACTGCCGAACTGCTGACGAGCCCCACGCCAGGGGCCCCAATGCAGCCGTACCTTGCCGAGCTGAACGAAGGTGGAGTCGTGTGGCTGGATGTCGATCGCCACACGGAAGCTCTCAATGGCCCTGCAGCACACACACACACGCGCGCGCGCGCGCACACAATTGAAGCTATAAAGAACTTTGCTGATCCTGTCTCGCAGCAGGTATCCATGCGCCATGATGGGCGTACGATGTAACCAACCAACACACACACACACGCTCCCATCGGCATGTTGGATTGAACTGTTGAAGGCGCACGTCACTGGCACAGAACAGACTGGATGAACGGATGGTCGTGCTGTCGCAGCTGTGTTTGGCGGCAGTTGGCAGCAGTTTGGCAGCAGTGCCCCCCCATGTACAGGCGAACCAGTGCTTACTGTACTGCCATGCTGTACCGGCACTGAACTACGGCCGCCAGCCTTCCCCTTGTACTGCCCTGCAGACCTGCAGCAGGAGGCCCGCTGTGTCATGCGGGCACCCTGCCCCCCTGCAGCCCTCACCTATCGTACTGCTTGAGGTACATGAGGCACAGGCCCTTGTTATGCATGATCTCCCAGTCTGGTGCACTGATCTTCTGAGCCTCCTCATACACATCGATGGCTGCCTTGTGCTTGCCTAGCAGGTACAGCGAGCGGCCCACCTGTGGTCGGGCATGCAGGGAAGAGGCTGAGGCAGCTTGATGAATGATGATACCGTGTTGCTGGGCAGTCACAGGTTCAGATGCATGCATGCCTCCTCAGGTCAGGATGGGATCAGGTCATGATGGGACATGCTGCCACACTTCATGTTGGAACTTCACTTCTCAGTTCATGTTGGCACTGTTCAGGTCAGTTGGGATCAGGTCATGTTGGAACATGGGCAGGTGCTGCTGTGCAGGCGCCTGCGCACCTGCTTCAGGTTCGCTACGTTGTGTGGGTTGATGGAGGTGGCCTGCTGGAAGAGCTGCAGAGAGTCCTGGATTTGGCCTGCGCACCAAGAGTAGGTGACTGTGGAACTGGGGAGGCACGCTGCATGCAAGCGGGCTTCACCATGCATGCCATGCACCTGTCATCTAAGGGGACCATAGATCCTGAGTGCGCTCACCACGCTGTCGCTTGATCAGTGCCTTGACATAGAGCGCAAACTCGCATAACCCTTCCGTCTCTGTCAGGACCTGCTCAATCAGCCTCAAACATTCATCAAATTCCTGCAAGGCAGGTCAGAGGTTATAGACCCTGCCGTTTCGTTGGAGAGCGAGAACACCTGTACACCCATCCGTTGACCACCCACCTGTCTAACATACAGCTGGTATATCATATAGTTCCTTTTATCCTTCTGTATTGATATGCTCGACATCTTTGCTGGTCGATCCTTCTTGCACGCTGGGACTAGTCGGGTTCTGGGCGTGTCATGGCAGCATCAGAGCTAGTTTTACAAGTACCGTAAGCACGCGAAGGCTGCAAACCTTGGCCGTGCCCAACCCTAACCGCTGTCAGTTGCCAATCGCCTGACCGACACAAGACCCTCCCACTGGGATCGCCTGACCGACACAAGACCCCCACTGGGAATGCCAGCTAGTCATCCTCCTCTTGCTCCAAGTCGCCCATCCAACCACGCATCTCATCATCCTCTTCTGCCACTGCCTTGCTGCGCTTGCCGCAGTCCAGTGCAACTACAGCGCTTGGTGTCATCCCATCCCGGGTGCGCGCTTTGGCGCTCGCACCTGCACGTGGCAGCGCACAGCACGCAGTGTACGCCATGTGCGAACGCTTGTACAAGGCCCGAAGCTTGCACTGCCTGTCTCATCAAAATCAGGCCAATGCCCAGCTGTTGCTTCCCAAGATCCCAAGCCAAGCCCCATGCAGCACAAGGTACCTGTGCTACATGCTTCGGTTCTTTTGCCGGCAGCAGTAGCAGCGGCTGAGTGATCAAGCAGGGGAGCCACCCACCAGCCTTGATAAGGATGTCTGCGAAATCCAGCGCGCCGCGTGCGCCCTTCTTGTTTTGCGCACAAAAGTGCAGCGGCGTCCACTGGTCCTTGCCTGTGGCATGCGGCACCACAGCAGCCCCAGCTCCAGTACTGCAAAATCATGACCTGTCAGCTGCAGCACCTACACCCTCGCCTGCTGCAATGCACCGGCCTCAACCAACATGGTCCTCGACTCCCCGTCCTGCACCCATTCACCCGTTCTCCCCAACACCCCTCTTAACAACAACGCACAAAAAGCACAAACGCCATTTCAAAAAGAACACAGCTGCTACCCACCAACTGCCTTGACGTTCGCCTTAGCCTCCACCAGAAGTTTGCCAACATCCCATGCGCCAGACCGGCACGCCACCTGCCCAGTCAATTACCACAGTACAGCATATCAACATATGCAGTGCATCTTGCACAACGGTACACATGACCACATTCAGTGTACATGCGGTTGCACGTGCCGTCTCAATCAAAGCTCAGTTTAGCTGCAAAGCCACGCAGCTGTGCAGCAGCTGCCTAGATGAGCCCCATGCACACATGTAGCTATCCCCAGGTACATGCTGCAGGCCGCGCAAGCTGCGCTGTGCATGCCGTTGTGCACACACCATGAGTGGTGTGCAGCGCTCCTGGTCCAGTGCATCCACAGGGCAGCCCTTGGACAGCAAGAGTTTGGTAGCCTCGGTGCTCCCACTGGAAGCTGCCTGGTGCAGATAGCTCTGGCCACCCTCGCACTGCATCGCCACATCAGTACCTGCCTCAAACAGAGCCTCCACCACCTCCACGTGCCCTTCCTCCAGAGCCAGCCATGCAGGCGTGTTGCCATCCTGCATGCATGTCAGCATTGCGGCCGCGCCACGACTAAGTGGCACACGCAACGCATGCGGCGGCATATCTGTTACCTGATGTGAAGGGTCATGGAGAAAGGGGGGCAGATGTACCTGCTCGCCTTAGTGTTGCTTGGGCACACGCTCAGGAACCCCACCGGCCGCAGGCACGCACCCCGTTTTCAGCGTCCTCGTCTGACTTGTCCAGAAGTGCCTTGACACACTCCACATGGCCCCCTTGCGCAGCCAGGTGCAGCGGGGTGTTGCCATCTTCATCCTCCGCATCTGCAGGTCAAGGTCACAGCAGGTCACAGCACGCAAGGTCAACATCAGTCAACGCACACTGGCGGCTGGGGAGAGGGAGAGGAGGATGTGGCACAGCGTGCTGGGGTGCGTCGTGTGTGCAGTCTGATGCCATCAGTGGATTGGTTATCGATTTGCTTGGAGGTGGGGTTGGCATTGTGTGCTTGTGCCGGCATGAGCTTATGCTGTGCCCGCCATCATGCACCAGATCGCATTCCACGCCGTTCCCCTCACCCATGTCAGCCTCCTTCTCTAGCAGGTAGGATACAATCTCTGCATGGCCTGCATTAGCTGCCACGTGTAAAGCTGTCTGTTCCTTCTTGTTCTGCTCTCCCACATCAGCACCCCCAGAGACGGCTGCTTGGACAGCAGCCAGGTCGCCTTTCTTTACCGCATCGATCAGACCCATGTTTTACTGCTTTTACAATATGAGTTTCGCAAAGATGCCGCATTTTCTGCGCATCATGGCCCAGTGTCTATCATGGTTCTGTGAGGAGCTTGCATGCGTTTTGTGGATCGTTGCGAGCAGACAATGCGAGGAGCAGCTGAAACATGCCGCCAAGGCCTACGCACATCAGCGACCCCACGTATAATTGCAGCGTGCAGGTCCAGGCAGATGCAGCAGATGTGCACAAGTATTTATTGGACGCGAACAAGCTGCCTGAAATTCATCCCATGATCATCAAAGTAGAAGAGATTGGTCAACGAACCCAAACCATGCATGGCTACTTCACACAAGAGTACATGATTACCGACAAGATGCTGGTGTGCTGTGGCCTCATTACCACGCACCCAGCGTACAAGGCCCGGGTGCGCCATTCTCAGACACCATGCAAACCAGGTGCCGTGCATGCCAGTGCGACGAGCATGCAAGCACACGTGCCTCACAACCTTCTATGCGCTGCGCTTGCAGGTATGGTATGCAGACTTTAACACGGAACCCCTGATAGCCTGGAGAGCAGTTGCTGCAGCTGGTGTGATGATTGAGCACGAGTTCACAGTCACACCAGTGCCAGCTCAGGCTGTGTGCAATGTTGAGCAAAGGACATGGATTGCAGCCCCCTGGCTTGTACGCAGTTACACGATAAAGAGCGCCAAGTGAGTGGAGCTGCCATGCTGACGTGGCCAGGACAGCATGCCATCTGTTCTGCGCGGGCATTTACAACGGTTACGCTTCGGCATTTGGGATCTGCATTTTGATCGTGCCTGTATACACGCTGGCTGCTGCATGGCCTGGACCGCAGGTCGGCACACGAAGCAAGCCTGAACGCTCTGGCAGCGCACTTCAAAGCCATTCAGCGGTGAGGCTATGGAACTATGATTTTGGCTGATGTCTGGGCTCATATTCAGTTGACGTTCACAAGCCAGTTGGGCTGTCGGTAGGGTGCCGGTGAACCCTACCTGCATGCTGGCTGCAACGTGCTGAGGAAGCACAGTGGCATGAGACTGCGCTGGTTCGTAGCTTGTGGTGTGCAGTCTCCTGGGCATCTGAGGGCAGCTTTGGCATCATGCCGGTACGGCAGCAGCGTCAGCATACTTCATGGTCTGCATTACAATCATGCATACAACAGTATAACGGCCATGCTGCATTGGCACTGGCACGACAAGCAGCACATCATTGTCATTAATAAATCGATATGTATAAATGGGAAAAGAATGTGAAGCCAAGTCCGTGTTCATCCACTCAGTGTAACAATGCCCATAGAATGCATCAAATTCCATGCGTGAGCACCAGCACAGGCCCCTGCATCATGACCAGATGTTATCATCCACCACTGCTTGTACAATGTCCTTCATCATCTGCGGAGTGTGCTCCTTCAGGCCCATGCAGATGACCATGGGTCGCATGCATCCAGCGTTACTGGCAGACTCCACAATCCTCCGCGCGCAGAGTGGCAGCAGCGGTTCATCTCGTTTTCCAGACAGCACCGTGGTATTGAAAGTGGGCTGTGGTGAGTCGAAGGCAGCGTCTGTGGAGGTGGCCATGATCGTGCCAGCGGCACCCAGCTGCGTGATTATGATCATGATGCGATCTATGTAAGCACTGAATAGAAAATCCGTGTCCACGCCATGGATCTGACGACTGTACGCTTTCGTCTTCACGGGAAAATCAGGGGCCTCCATTTACATCCAGTGCCGCTGCTCTCTCACAACTGGCTCCTGACATCCTACATCACACACTGCCCACAGCACGCGCAGCATGCAGATGCCAGATCCACTTGGTGTGCTGTTATCAGAAGAAATTTAGCTGGTCGCCTCGGCCTCAAAACATGATGTGGACATTGTGGCCTACCTTTGACTCCGCTGACTAGCTGTGTCCTGCATACATGCGTAGGAACGTTTAGGAAGACATGTTGAAAGTAATTGATGTCATGGGCTGATTGGAACGTGGAGGAGCACCATGGCAGATGCACCCTTGCATGGTGGCGAGGGAGTGCGCATGCAGCACCCGCTCATGCAAGGCGCAGCAGGCACGCAGCAGCAAGCGGATGGCGGCAGCGGGGGCAAGGAGCAGCAGCCACCGGTGATGCACCATGGGGGATCATTTGGCAACTATATGGCGCTCAAGAACACCAAGCTGCGCGAGCAGTTCGAGGCCAACCAATTCCAAAGCATGGCCAAAACCAACATCTTTGCTGGCGTGGCAATCTTTGTGAATGGCTACACGCAGCCTTCGCATGCAGGTGGGTGCATGTGGGTGCATGTGCATCGTGCCTCCTGAGCGGCCTTCCTCCGGCAGCATGCTGCACATGGCTGGTTGCACTGCACTTCTGGCACACCACGTCTGGAGTGCAGAATATGTCCTGCCCTATTTAGGAGTGTGAACTCTGTGATCTGTTGTGCCCGTAGAGCTGAAGCAGCTGATGATACTACATGGCGGCCGCTTTGAGAACTATCTGTACCGGGAGCACGTGACCCACATCGTGTGCAACAACTTACCTGACACCAAACTCAAACAGCTGCAACACGAGCGCAATCCCATTCCAGTGGGTACTGCTGCTGTGTGCCCCGTCTTGTGATACATCAGCCAGCTTACCTGCTAGTTGTGAAGACCTGCGCTGGGAGTGCTCGCACAGACGTGACCTATCACCTACATATCCCACATGCATCATGCATGCATGCATGCATACATGCATGCACGTACTGTCTCAGTGCTGTCATTGCAGTGTGTGGAGTGTGGGCCAGGCATGCTTGCGCACCACACTCGTGCAGATCGTGCGGCCAGAATGGATTGTGGCCAGTATCGCAGCAGGCCGCCAACTGCCCATCAAGGACTTTCTACTGGAGCAGGTGCACCTGTTTTATTGGAGCCCTTTATAATACATATGTTAAATGTATATACTAACATATATGTATATACTTATTGGAGCCTTTTCTTGGAGAACAGCAGCCTGCTTGATGGCCACGCACGCATGGCATGCTGAGGATAAATGGAGTTTGTGTGTGCCGTTGAAAGATGGTGTTGGCGTTCTAGGCATGCTGGCGTGGCAAGTTGGCGTGGCATGCTGGTTTGGCATGCACATCCCTATACGCCAAAGGCATTTCATGGCATTTCATGCCGTGATGTCATGCTGAATCCCATCCCTGTGAGTCACCTGGCTGCTTGGCTGCCTGGTTGCCTGGCTGTTGGATGCAGGTACGAGACGCGCCTGGCCAGCGCAAGATTGCATCCTTCCGGCTGCACGAAGTGAGGCAGCTCACAGACGAGGAGACGTTCCCACAGCTGGCGGCTGCAGCACAGGCAGGTGGCAGTGCAGCAGGTAGCACTGAGGGCGCTGCGCTGGCCGCTGCTACAGCCAGCGCTGAGCAGCTTCACAGCACGGCACTACACAGCACGGCACTACACAGCACGGCACCAGACACAGCAGCTATGCCGCCGCCTCGTGCGCAGGCGAGTGGGCCGTGTGCAGCGGACACCGCACCCATACAGGGACAGCAGGTGCTGGGAGCTCAGCCAGCCCCAGCCCAGCTCAGTTGGAGTGAGGAGGAGATGCGGGAGGCCCAGGCGCTGTGTGCGCGGCTGCGTGCAGAGTGTGACGTGCTCAAGGGAGCACCCAAGTCAACACGTGATGATCCCAACTTCATGGAGACGTACTTCAAGCAAGTGAACTCCGGTTAGCAAGTAGATTCAGGAGCTGGATCTGGTGATGTATCCACTAGGCCTGTTTGCCCGAGGACTGGGCGTGTGATGATGGCCCTTGCGCGTCGTGGTAATATTAACATTACGGAACATTGCTACATTAGCAGTTACTGTTTGTAGAAAAGATGCGCGCACAAGATTTCAAGCCCCGGAGCCTTGGTGCTTGAAACGTGCAGGGCGTCACGCCTCCACTTCATTGGCACCTGGAAGGTTCGCATCGAGGCACTGATGGCGGAGATGGACGGCTCAGGCCCGCAGCCGCTGCCTGTTCAAGGGGGCCGCCATGCAGGTGCGCCACATCTCAGCCTGCTCTGAGCCTGTGTTGAAGATCAAATCCTGCATGACTTGACTTGACTTGCTAGAGCGTTTCCCATAAGACGAGGTGCTGTGATTCCTTAGTCTTCCTCACAATTAGTCCCTTCCATGACTCCCGGTTCCTTCCTTCAAATCCTGCATGCCCAACTGCTTATGATAAGCCAATCTGGCTAGCCGGGTCTTGGCAGGGCCTGGTTGCTACCCGGCCACCTTCATTACACGGCTTTGCGCAATTAGACTGCGGTGCTGCAGTTTGACACAATCTTCATCCATGCCTGCTGGTCTTGGCAGTCTGTGAGCCACCTCGTTCTATACCTAGGCCCCAGGTTCTCCAGTGCCAATGCAAACCACTGCTTCACTGTGTTGCCACCGCGCCTGTGCATCCCCTCCCCCACTTGTACATGTGTTGCAAACAGCAGGCGCCGTACCGGCTCCTGGTTCCCCATCCTCCCCACATGCCCTAGCCAGCGCAGCCTGTGTTCAGCCAAAAGCACACTCACGGCCCGTTGTCCTGTGATCCGGTACAGCTGTGCATTGCTGATGGTGTCTTGCGTGCCACGCTGCACCCCAAGGACGCGGCGCAGGCAATCGTTGTTGAACACATCCAGCCTGCGTGCCTGGGCGTCCGTGAGCGCCCAGGACCCGGCCCCCAGCACCCGGCCTCTAGCACCTGGCCACCTTGTACTTGGCGCAATGCACTGGCAGGCTAACCACAGTGATGCCTGAATGCGTCCGACAAGCGGCA
>BDCZ01000454.1:3609-20241 GCA_001662365.1 Chlamydomonas applanata | reverse complement strand
GGGGGGGGAATTAGCCACTTCATAGGGGGGGCAACAGTGAATTAAGAGCATAGGGGGCCGAAAGCCCCCTAATTGACCCAATTCACCCAATTGACTGTGGGCACTGGCAAGTCACTGGCTTGCATCTGTGAACCTGGTTGCTGGTGACATTTGCCTACAAATGAATGAATTAACACAGCCAGTGTGACGCCAGTGTGACACAGCCAGAAATGACCATTTTGACTGGGTATCAATCCTGGCATCCACATCAATTCACAGCCCCAGCTCCTTATTTGCCCACAGCTTCACCCCCTTTCCCCTTGTTCACCCTAGCCTTGTCAGATACACTAGCTAGCTCAGAAGTTGCTTGCAAACCTCTTGCATGTGACCTTGTGCTCAGCAGTCAACATGAGGCTCTGCCTCGACCCTATTGACATACACCCGCGATCCCAAGCCCGTCAACCCCAACCCCACAACCTGTCTCTAGCCTAATCATGAAAGAAACCTTGGCCCTGAGCCACACGCCGTGTGTTTGCAAACACTGGGTGCAGGTGGCCAAGCTGGACACGGACATCACCTCCCTCTCTGCCCGCCCCTCCGCCCCAGCACCTGGCAAGCTGCAAGCACCTGCCCCATCCACGTTTGACCCACGCCGGCCACTGGGCCCCTGGGTCTCATTGGATGAGCTCACACCAGCAGAAGCAGCGGCTGGTGCAGGGCTGCGTAGCACACACAGCAGTCCTTTGATTCACGCGCGCCGGGTGCAGGCCCCTGACCCTACAGCTGGTGGTGGTGGTGATGATGGTGGTGGTGGTGGTGGTGGTGGTGTTAGTGGTGGTGGTGGTGGTGGTGGTGGTGTTAGTGGTGGTGGTGGTGGTCAGACTGGTGGCCTGGCTCAAGGAACAGCATTTGGCCAGGAGGCTGCGCCGCCCCCCACGGAACAGCAGGCGGCAGAGCCGGAGCAGGGTCAGCCGTCTCCCAGCCTGTACGCGCGGCCGTACCGCACAGATCAGCCCAGCATTCTGGACGTGCTACATCGGGGGTCCTCCCCCAGGGCCCAGATCCATCAGGCCCAGGCAGCCAACGCACAGGCTGACCTTGCCCTGCAGCTGGACACCTCGCCTGGTGCTAGCAGAGCCTTACAGCGGCAGTTGTTTGTGGACCGTTCGAGCGCTGCACACCCCCACTTGGCGGCAGGTGGCCCTGCTGCAACGGATCAGCAGGCAGGGCAGGGTGTGCAGGTGCAACCTCCTCAACAGCCACAGCAGCCGCTGCTGTCGGTTGCTCAGCCACAAACTCATTTGGAGCCGCTGCAGCATCCACAGCACCCGGCACAGCAGTTGCCCCCACAGCCGCCGCCACTGCCGCAGCCACCACTGCCGCAGCAGCAGCCCCCACAGCAGCCACAGCAAGAGCGGTCCAGGCGCCAGATGGCGGTTGAGCACCACACAGTACTGCCGGCTGTACTGCCCCCAGCCAGTCAGCTGGACCCAGAGGTACTCAGTGCACTGCCCCCAGAGCTGAGGAGTGAGATCGAGGCCGCGTACCGTGAGTTGTTGCCATGGTTTGCGTGCTGTTACACCGTATTGCCCCTTGTGTTCCAATGTGTTCCGTTTTGGAGATGTGATTCTGCTTGTTTGTCACCAAGGCAGGGCATCGGCGAGGCATGAGCAGCCTCCTGTGAATGCCTGCCCTATGGGGCCACAACAGCCTTCAGAGCCTGCCGCTGACCCACGTGCAGCAGCTGCAGCTGCACATCCTTGAGCACTGCACGGTCCACACCCTGGCTTGTGACTGTTCCTCTCTCTCTCCTGGCCTCATGCACCCCTCCCAAACCTGACCTGTTGCATGCTCGTGGTTGGCATGCTTGTCTACTGCTAATATTGTTAGCAGTAGACATATTATTATTACTATTATCATAAGTAATAATAATAGTAACACGGCGTGGTTGGCATGCTTGTCTCCCTGGTGCAGGCGTCCAATCTACACGTGCACCAATGCCCAGGGCTGCGCACCCACCGGCTGCCGTGGGGAGTAAACGGGGCAAGGGATTGCATCAGGTCAGGCTGGACCAGCCCACCAGCAAGCGCCAGCGGACAGAGAGCCGCACAGGCAGCGGGCTGAGTGGGAACAGGCCAGGGCCCAGCACATCAGCAGCATCTAGGGCACCCGAACCATTGGATGGCCAGCTGCACATCAATGCGTCCCAGGTAGACCCACAGGTGCGTGCATGGTGTGCTGCATGGTGCATGGCCAGGGCTCGCTGCTACGGTGCTGTACAGGCTCATGCCGATGGGGAATGCCGCATCAGGCGCATGCAGCTGCCGTTGCGAGCGCCCTGAAGCTTCACTGCCGCATGGTTTTCGTATAGCTGGCTGCTTGGCCCTGTCACCCCTGCTATGTTGTACTGCCTGATGTGGTCTCATCAGCATGCTGCTGTTGGATTACTGCAGCAGTTGCCGTGTTATGACATGGCATCCGACCTGGCATCGCTTGCCGTAACCAGCCACAAGTATCGTAAGTATCAAGCATAAGCCAGTTAAGGTACTTGCATGCTCCGAGATCCCACCCATCCGTCCGGCTGTATGTGGTGCCCGTTTGCAGGTTCTAAGCGAGCTGCCAGAGGATGTGAGGAGGGAGGTGATGCAGGCGCTCAACCCCAGACCTCAGAGAGCTGCCCTGCACTTACTGGACCCTTCAGGTACCTGCCACCGCCTTCATAGCAGTAACAGCGGCACCACAGAGCCGCATGCTGTTGGCGCATGGCATGGGCAGCATGGCAAACTAGTTGGAGACGGCCATGCTGGCGCTGGCATCCTGAAAACGCTGCCAGGGCATGAGTCAACCGGCGCTGCACCAGTGGGCCCATGCGGTGCTGGTGGATTCGAGGAGCAGGGCCCTGCAGTGGATCACATAACACAAGCAAGGCAGGCCCTCTTTGAGCCGGAGAGCTGGTCAAGCGTGTGTCACAGCTTCTGGGACGCAGTGGTGTCCCTCATGAACCTGTGCGAAGAAGAGCCAGTGGCGGAGCTGAACGGACTACCAGGGTTGCAGGTCCAAGGGGCAGGCCCCACAGAAGCGTTGCTTCCCCCGCTTGTGCAGCAGCAGCTCATAATGTCATGTGAGCTGTTTGCTCAGTGGGCGCTGGGGAAGGAGGCCTGCCCAGAGCAGATGAGCAAGGCGCTGGCCATGCTGGATGGTCTGTCAATAAAGTGCCCTCGGGCGGCGGAGGCCGTTCACAGCCTCGTGGAAGTGCTGCAAAAGCATGCGCAGGCCATGTATGGGGCGAAGCTGGCCTTTGTGCGGGTCCTCTGAAATGAGTTGGGAGTCTCAGTTGCAACAACCCGTGTTGGGTGGTCATGGTCCTAACAACCGCTAATAACATGGACTGCCAGCGGCAGGGGACAGCTGCTGGCTAGGAAGTCTGTCTTTTCATCCGATTGGATTTCATATCTTTAAAAGTGCTCTCTGGTTCCAGAAGCCATGCCGTTTGAGTCATCCATCCCCAACCCACACCATCCCACCCAGCTGTAATGAACCATGCTTCTTGCCTGCACGGCTGCAGGCACTGAATCAGGAGGCCAGATCAGCTGAACCCCAAACAACAAACTGCTGTAGGAACAGGAGACCTAGCATGGAGCCAGGATCCCTCCCAGCCACTGCACCACAGCTGCCCTCTGCACACACACACTGACACACCCAACGCACACACTGCGCTCAAAGGGAACGCTCACGCGCACGTGCACGCACAGCTGCTGCTCAAAAACTGCGTGGACAAGATGCTCGTGGGCCTCGGCGCCTATGTGCAATCACCCTGCTTCCCAACCCCGCTGCAATACCGGCTGACCGTTTCATCCCGCACACAAGCAGAGATCCCCGTCTGCTATCCAGCAGGAGGTCAAAACAGCCTTTTCATCATGCTGGCGTTGTCTATTTGCATGATCTTGAGCTGGCTGGCCGACGGCCATGCCGATAGTTGAACGGTGGTCACACTTAAACCTTGGCAGACGTCTTGGCCTTGGCCTCATACTCCTACGAGCGAAAGACACCAGGCCAGACCGGTTGCAGCACCTCAACTGGTTGCAGCACGCCACATGTGCTCGTGCCTTGCATGTTCAGGAGTTGGTGCTGCACGTGGCATGCTGGCACACATGCGCATGTGATGGATACTGCGTACGACACATGCGGCTGTCTGTTCCCTTCTCCTGCTGTGCATCAGGCCATGTTGTGCTTGTATACAAGCCAGTCCGATGTGAAGAGTCTGGGGCATGCACAAACCGGAAGGCTCGTGGGGTATGCAGCTGAGCGCCATGATGTGTGTGTATGTGTGTGTATATATATATAATATATATATATATATATATATATATATGAGCGCCATGTGCAACGCAGGTGGGTGGGGTCGGGAGGCAGTGGCATACCTGCAGCAGGGCGATCAGCTCGGGCTTTGTTGCCAGCTCAAGCGGGCGTTTCCCCTGAAGGTTCGTCACATTGATGTTGGCGCCAGCCGCTAGGATCTCTTGCACCTGTGGGGCCACCAAGGTCACACAAAGATCATCACACGGTCACACATCACATGGCTATGCATCACACGATTGTGCGTCACGCAAGCGTGCACAGGCGCAGGGCTTCTGGTGCTGGTGGTCAAGCCACTGCGCAAGGCATGGGGATGGTGCATGCCTGGTGTGCATTGCTGAGGAGTGTAGCATGGGCTGTGCAAGGCAGCGGTGCACCTGCCGGCCTCAACAGGTGGGGTGCCCCATGCGATGTGCAGCACGCATGCGTCAACCATGCCGGCGTCTTCGCAGGTACATGCAGATGGTAACTCATGCAGCATGCAAGCGCGGATCTTCCATGGGTGCTCAACAGCTGACTCAATTTTACTAGTGCAGGAGCCTCGGCGGAAGCAGCAACAAGCAGCATGCCACATGCAGGCGCCCACTGCACATGGGTGCGCACAGATTGACATCCCCATCTGTGATCCACACCCCTACCTTGGGCGTGTCGTTCTCCGTGCACGCCAGCAGCAAGATGCAGTCAATGGGATGCCCGACCTTCTTGAATAGCGCCTCCATGCTGTCATATGTACCCTCCACGGCGAGGAACCCCATGTAGTTAAAGTACGCCTCTAGGTCATCGTAAGAGAAATCATCGCGGCCCTGGCTGCCCACGATGCCGGCATCCTCGGCATTCTGGCCATTCTTGCCAAACTTGAAGAATCTAACCTCAACGCGGCGCTGCTGCACGGATTTCTGGACAGGTGCCACACGGGAGGGCACAAATGGTCGGGCAGGCGAAGCCCGCACCGTCTTAGCACCCAGGCGCTGCATGGATCCCAGAACACGGAGGGCCATTTCTTATAGATCCGGGGCGTATCTTAATATATATGTTTAATTGGTGGAAATGGCGTCAATCTTGGGCTGGATGGTCCCCTTTCTGCAAAAAAGCCATGTGTGTGAGATCACTTGGGAGTTTTGAGCTGCTGTTTTGAGCTGCTTGGTCCGTAAAACTCTGATCAGCATGCCGTAGACAATATGCAGCGTAGGCCTGCCGCGAAACCCGCTGGGTCAACAGGGCCATCTGGCACAGCGGGACCTGGAGCAGATGCGCCTGAAAAACCCACAGGGAAGCCAAGGGGGGCCAAGCATACAGGTGGTGCCCTGAGTTTGCTGCCGATCATGCTTGTTGGCCTCACCTGCATTGGCATCGGGTACGTCGTGTACCAGGTGAGCTTGCGCACACAGCTGGGCACATCATGCAGCACACAGACACCAGGAGCTGTGTGCACGCTGTCCAGCTGCATGCCCTTTGCTGATTATGCGTGCATCCGGCACGCCCCGCGGCACTCGGCATGACCAGCATCACCCTGTGGCCTGGTTATTGGGCATGCTGCTGCAACTGCAGGTCCAGCTCTTTAGCCTGCTTGGCAGCATTGACTGGCATGGTGTTGTGGACACGATACGGGCGCCGTACAACCCACAAAAGAGCAGCGGCAAGAAGGGCAGCAGCCCCCAGCCGCCATGGGCATGTGCTGCAGATGACGGAGAGAATGTCGCACGGTTGCTCGCGCACATGCGCAGCTTGGCTGACGTGAGCACACAGTGTTTACTTGACTTGACTTGACTTGACTTGACATGTTACAGCGCTTCCCGTTAGACGCTTAGACGAGGTGCTGCGATTCCTTAAGTGTTTACGGCATGGAGGTGTCCAGGGCTGATGGTATTGGGGACAAAGGAGGTTCAGGGCTCAGGGTTCAGGAGAAGGGGTTGGTCTACCAGGGTCTGACAGAGGTTTGGAACAGACATGGGACAGACTAGCACGGGGGCAGCCATGCCTTGGCAGCAGCTGCCATGTGGTGGCATGGCTTGCGGATTTGATCGAAGCAGACCAGATCAAATTAGATCAGATCGCGCACATGGACGGTGCACAGCTGGACACCACGCTCTGGGTTTGTGCACGTGTGCATCGAGCAGGTGCATGGTGCACGGACTGCAGGTGTCCCAGCATGGTATAACACAAGGACATACATCTGCGAAAGGCCACGGAACCTTCTTAACACCCAGCATGTTCAGTAGCGCGCGTAATTGTAAGATTGTGACGACACACCCTTGCTTCCACCCTACTTTCACTTACGCACCCTTCAACTGCATGGTCTTGTTCTTCTTATCCACACCCAGGTCTCCAACGTGGAGCTAGGTTACTTCAAAGGGGTGAGGGGCCTGAAAGCTGCCCGCTCCATCCCCAAGGGCACTCCAGTGCTGTCAGTGCCCTTCAATGCCACTCTCTCCATCGCCACCACTTCAGCATCTGCTGCCGCCTCCTCACTCACCATTGGATGGAAGTGGCATGAAGACGCAGACATGCATTTGGACACCCTTGCCCTCTTGTACGAGTCATTCATCAGGGGGGCAGCTTCCCCTTGGGCCCCCTACATCTGCACCATCCCAAAGGCCTTTGACCTGCCGTTCAACCAGTTCAGGTGCGGTAGGTTTGCAGCTTGAAGTTTGAACGTTGGAATATGGCGTGGTGAACTGGAGTGCGCCATGCTGAACTTTCCAGTGCGCCGTGCCAGACAGCTGCATGCTTGGGCTGTGTGTGCTATGTTCCTCTGGATCAGCATGCCATGTCGTGCCTGAATTGTCACATCATAGATGTGTGCTTTGGACCTGAGCCTAGCCTGCGCTGGCTTGGCATCTGCAGACCAAGAGCGCCTCGCCTGGCAGTACATCTTGCAAATCAAACAATGACATGGCAATGCAACAGTGCATGACAAACAGCACGGTGCCCGGATGCCCGCACCCTGATGCCCGCACCAGCCATCCGGTTTTGCGTGCTGCTGTTGATGCCTGACACGCAGCTGCGCTGCGGCTGGCCATGATGTGGTGTATGTGCAGGGAGGTGTGGAGCAGGGATGCGGTGAGGGCGCTGCCTGACCTGCATCGGCTGCTGGCCAAGCGTGAAGCCCAAGTGGCCCAGTACGAGGCATTGGTCAAAGAGGTCATGGGCAAGCTGCCAGGTGAGTGTAGCCTGCCTCATGCCCTGTTACGCCTTGCTGAAGCCCTGCTGCTTGCCCTGCTGATGCCCTGCTGATGCCCTGCTGCTTGCCCTGCCGATGCCCTGCTGATCCTCACCTAACCTAGACCTCTCATAACCTAGACGGTTCTACATCGCTAGGCCAGGGCTCCTCGGGTCGGTGGATGAGGACCCGCTGTGGAGGACCAGTTGTGTTTTGTGCTGTTATAATATACTGTTTAATACTGTTTAATAAAGACCTGTAGGGTGCAAAAGCAGGTGTGTGTGCATGAGCAGGGCTTGTGGCACAACACCGTGGGACGCATCTCGATCTGTGCACCAATCCTTATCATCGTGACAATGTGGCAAAAAGGCTGGATTCATAAGCGTCATGGTGCTGGGCGTCCTGGATGTGCTGTAGCTGGTTTGAGTGTGTTGGCCTTGCGTGCAGGCGGTCAGGAGGTGATGTGGCGCGAAAAGAGCCGCGGGTACAAGGGCTTCCACAAGGCCCACACCTGTGAGTGGTGGCTGCATGCATCACTCAGGCGGGGGAAGGAACAGTGCCGGCACCTGGCATCTGCCTACCTTGAACTTTAGATAAATGGGGGAGGAGGGGGGTGCCTCGCTGGCCTGCTGTTCTGAGGTGGGAGCTTTCGTTGTGCCAGCTGTGACCAATAGCTCGATCACCTCAGTGGGGCAGGGCGATGACCCATCCGGATCCCTTGCTGTGCGCTGTGCTCTGTGTGACACCTGTGCGCCTCACCTTTCTGGGGGAGCAGGGACTCACTTGGGAGACTGCATGTGAGCTCCGAGCTTCATTTCTGAGAGCATAAATGCAGAAGAAGGCATGTGTTCTGATCCTGCCTCATGTGGCAGGGGCGTACATGGCGGCGAAGACGCGCACCATCACCCTGGACCTGGAAGAGGTCACGTCCCATAAGCAGCAGGTGAGACAGTTCATGCCATATCACAGCTGGCAATGACAACAACCAGGACAACGATCAAAATAACTGACACAACTGACACAACAACTGGAAACAACTGAAACAACTGAAACAACTGAAAGCTGTGCATTTATTATAGGTGACCTGTCAATCAGGTATCTGAAGCTGGCCTATCAGGGGGCGTGGATGCAGGAATGAAGTCACAAGCAACTGATGGGAACATGGATGCTTGTTGTGACGGACCTGTGTGCACATACAGGTGCCCCTGGCCCCCGGCTTCAAAAGCTGGCTGCAGGAGTTTGGGGTGCTGGTACCGGTGCTGGACCTGGCCAATCATGCTGGCAGCAAGACAGCCACCACATACTTTGCAGTGGACTTTTCTGACCGGGACAGCGCACGCCTGGGGGCGAGCAAGCCGGTCTTCAGGCTGGTGGCTGCCCGTGACATCAATGAGGAGGAGCAGGTGTGACATTGGTGATCTTGATCTTGGTGATCTGCATCTTAGTGATCTTAATCTTGGTGATCTTCATCTTGGTCCTCTTGGTTCAGTTGGCTTGGTCCTCTAGTGATGGTGTTTAGATAACGACTGTCAGGCTCGGCATGCAGACATATCTGTGACATGCCGTATTATTATTCATCTTGGTGATCCTCATCCAAAGCCATCCTCAACTGTGGGGAGTCATGTGGGCTTTGGTCAGTTGCAGTTTATGATATGATAGTGTTTACATGATAGGGGTTCCGTCATGCACTGGCCGATTGCAGTGCTTTAGGTATGCTCCAGGTGAAGAAGTGAAGGAGTCACAGCCCATGACAAGAACTGATGTGTTCTCAATGCTGCTTTTGTGCTTGTTGTTGATATTGTTGTTGTTGCTGCTGTTGTTGTTGATATCGTTATGGATGTTGGTACTACTATTGTTTGTGGTCCCAGATCACCTTCCCCTACCTGCCGGACGATGATGAGGAGCCCAACTGCAGCATGCGCTGGCTTGTAGAATATGGTGCGTACTGAGCCGGCCTGCCAGCCTGTCTTTGTGATGCTGTTGTTACTAGCCTGCGCTTTCACCTGTTCTTTCACGTTGCTAGCGGTTTGTCTTTCTTACAACAAAGCCACAACTCGCATCCATCCGCTCTCTGATCTCATCCGCAGGTTTCATCGTGCAAGACGGCCAGCCAGGCAGGGACTGCTATACCTTCAACGTGACAGCGCACGACCTGGCGCAAGTTCTGCGTGGGCCGAAAGGCACCCAGGAGGCGATCAGTGCTGGCCTGGCTGCCCAAGGCATGCCCCCCATCTGGGGCGTGAATCTGGTGAGGGGGTCTGACCAGGCTGACCAGGCTGTGCAGCAGCTAGCTGCATGGGTGGTGGCCTCTGGTGTGGGTGCTAAGGAAGGGGTGTGCTTGCTCCTGGACTCCCATGTACACAAACTGAGGCAGCAGCTGCAGACGAGTGAAGGGAGCCAGGACACAGAGGGGGCGGGGGTCTCACTCTATTTGAGGGCGGCACTGCTGGAAGTGCTGCGGGGCGCTATGCGTGCTGTGGACGATGCGATGGCCCAGCAGGGATGCACAACCTCCTGAGAGATTCCTTGATTTTAAAGCCGGTTACAAAGTACTGGTGTGTTCCCCAGGCCCTGGACTTGTGATTGATGGCCCAGCAGGGCTGCACATACATCCTCCTGAGAGATTTCATACTTAATATAGAGAAGGCTACAGAGTATGCTGAATGTCAGGCAGCATCTGTAGATCCTGGTTGGTCCGCTCGTGGTGATATAAAACAAGGCTGCAAGTGGTCACTCCCTTTGGTTTGCGTTGCCGGGAGCTTCTTGCCCTGCTGGGGGCTGGGATGGGCTGGGGGCTGGGGCTGGGGGCTGGGATTTGGGCCCTCTAGAAGGTTTTTGGGGCACACAATCCAAATGAATACGGCCAAGGACGGCACTTGGATGCAGAATGGTCCATGTAGTGACGATGGATTGATGTGTGAATGCTCTCTTACATGATGCTGTGTCCGCTGACTGGCACACTACCACCTGCCGGGAGCCGGGAGTCATGGAAGCGACTAATTGTGAGGAAGATTAAGGAACCGCAGCACCTCGTCTCACGGGAAACGCTGTAACAAGTCAAGTCAATGTCCGCTGCGGTCACATGCCTCGCGCTGCTGCCTTGGGACATTGTACGCTGCGGTCAACCATCGTATGCTGCGGTCAAACATCGTACGTGCTGAGGATACGCTGCAGTCAAAGGCTCACACCTCGAATGCCAACATCCTGAGCCGCCCACCCCTTCCACCTCACCCCAGAGCCCTGCAGCTGCCGCTCCAGCCGTGCCGCCCAGCTGGCCACTGCCCTCCTAATTCCAAGCTCCACAGCGCCGCCTGGATCTCTGTGCTCACTACCTTCTGAGGCACTGCCCCTGCCTCCTTCTGCACACCCCTGCCACAGCTGAGAAGGCACGGAGCATGCACTGAGAACGTCTGCTGCACTGCCCTGGGCCCCTGCATGCACAGGGGCCACACCCTCATGCATGGCCAGGGCCACGTCACCATGCAGATCTCCATGTGCAGTGATGAGTGTGAGAGGCTGTGAGGACAGGGCACTGGCTGCCTGCTGGGCACCCTCCATGCCGCCTGCGATGACATAAACCACAGGGTAGCGAAGGAGCAGCCCTGCAGTGTGCATGCAAGTGGGCATGCCGTGACATGAATATGTAGCCTGGTTTGGCCATATCCATCTGACTAGACCCCCCGGAACCCCTCCCAAAGGCGCAAAGGGTAATCAGCGACCAATAAGAGAACCCAAGTTGGTTGTGCAGTTGTTGCACAGCTTTCTTGTTGAACAGAAAGCAGCAACGGTTGGTCGGTAAGTCATGTGAAATAAAGAACAACATAGTAGGACATCAAATTCAAGGGGAAACTGTTGCTCAGCAAGAAGACAGAACCCACCGTTAAGTGTTGGCATCACCGGCAAACCCTTGATACGTCCCAGCTCAACAGCTTGGCCTGGATTGTATGGATTATCCTTCAGGGCAGACACCAGGCCCTGCAGCTGCCCCATCACTGCCTGAGCCTCATTAGGACCCAGCACTGTTGGCACCATGCCAGAGGTGGCAATCAAGCGAGCGAACCCAATCAGCACAGGCATGTCGTCACTCTGCTGCTCCGTGCTTGTTGTGCGGCCAGCAGTGCTGATGAGGCCCTGGCAGTGCTCAAGCAAGGCTGGCTGGTTTGCAATGTAGTGGCAGCCATCCAGCGTCAGAGCCCGGGCTGCACGTACGATGCAGGTACAGTAGCTTATATATATAGTATTATATTCGTACTTTTTTATAACTATATGTAAATGCCGCTGTGTGAAAGCTAATCAGATGGTTTAAATCCTCCACACTCTTCACAGAGCCACGGCAGCCTGCGTTATGGGATATGCCATTTCCTGGCATATGCATGCCATGATAAGCAATAATCGGCAGTAACATAGGAAGCAGGTTCCGATCATTGAGTTATTTAATATATTTAACTAATCTGATATCAATAACAAAAGAAAGCTTGCATGAAGAAGGCACACCTTGCACGAGGCCTGCAGCTGACAGCCGCTCTACGAGGGCCACCAGTCCCTTGAGCTGCAGCCCCAGGGCATAGTCCAGCATCACCACCACGCGTGCGCCAGCACACAGGACCGCCATGTCTAGCAGCAGCCGAGGCCTGCAGCCCCTCAGCGACCGCTCCCTCTTTGCCGCATCCTGTGAGAAGCGGTACCAGACGGGAGCAGTACAACAGTACATCATTAAGTACCAGGTGTACTGCCGTGCCCTACCAGGTGTACTGCCCTGGGGGCAGTAAGCGGGGTAAGGGCAGTACGAGAAAGCATCTTTGCGTGCGGTCTGCGAGATATAAAGCAGGGGACTGGCAGAGAAGGTTCAGGAACCCAGCTGTGTGCACAGCAAAACAGGAATATACATATTAATATATAAATATATATGAATATATACATACATACACATATATATATATATATATGAGGGTGCAGGCCACAATTGCTGGCCCTCACAATGCTGCACAGTGCAGACACGCAGCCAGGTGGTTGAGTGGCACCGGCTGGTCACGCGCACAGCCCCCACCTACCTCCACAAGTGTCGCCAGCACGCGCAGCCGCTCCATGCACAGATATGTTCACCTCAACCTTGAACCACAGAAGTCCACCCTCGCCTATGAAGCCCTCTGCAACCCAGCCACTTGGTAGTAGCAACTAGAACGTAGTAGGACTGAACCACAGAGGCCTTGATTGTAGAGGGCGGCGGTCCTCTGCTCAGACAAGAAGTATTGAGCTGATGACGATGCTGCTGATGGCTGCCTGACTCACGTCTTGGACAGGAACCGACCAGCTGCTGATGCCCGCCTTTCGCAGCCGCTGCAATCAGCTGCTGCTGCTATTGCCTGCGTGAATGTCTGCCAGCTGAGCTGCCTGCTGCTCCACAACCGACAGGTAGTACTCAAAGTCCCCCACCTGCATCCAAGCTCCATGCAACCAAGGCACAAGTACTCACTGGGATGTATGGAAACCACCAGGGAAACCACAGCCATGTATCATTACCATACGACGTTCCACAGCCAATGTATGCGTGACCCATAATAACCAGCGGAAGGCGATGTAGCACGAATCTACCTGATGGGCCATGGGCCCAAGCCAGCTGCTGGCCGGGCCGGCCTCTGGCTATTGATATATATATAGATATCAATATACATATATATATATATATATATATATATATATATATGTTGAGGTCCTAGGAGTGTAGGGTTAAGCCCAGAATCTAGGAGCAGGAGTTTGAACTAAGTGTCAAGAACATTGCGGCACACACCTCTTTAAGGCCGTCCTGGATACGTGCCAAGAGGTCCCGCAGCCGTTGAGTGTTGGCCAGCAGGCGTGCCACCGCTGCCTTGACAGCCTGCAGCCCAAAGCACATACAGGATGGCATCAGCCCCAAGCCATGCATGGCATCAGCCACCGTCTTGTTGGGGCCTGCGCTGGCGGACAACCTTCCCTCAATGCACGCCGTAGTCCATCTTCTTCATCAGCCACAGAATGTACCTGCTGCTCCTGCTCGATCAGCTTCTCGTTCTTGTATGCCTGGCCACAGATCAAGGGCAGGCAGGAGGTTTGCAGGTGTGATGCTGCATGAGCTGCTGCATGAGCTGATGAGCTGATGAGCTGCATGAGCTGCATGAGCTGCATGAGCTGCAGTATGAGCTGCATGAGCTGCATGAGCTCAGGGTTCAGGTGCTCACACATTGTTGGTGCACCCGTGGCGAAGTGTGTGTGCGCGTGGCGTGCGTTGCAAGCAACAAGGGCGATCATCCACGTATGACACTGTGGTTTTGAACTGATGAGAGCAAGACTCTGTGGCCGCTGGCCGGACCCACCTCCAACACATTTTTGTTTAGATGCTCCACGCACGCGTCTGTGAAGGTGCCCACTGCCTGCAGTGCTGCCCTGTGTGCCCGCACTGTGGCAGGAAGCACAGCACATGGAGGGGAGCAGGAATGGAGGTTGTACATGCATGCATGCAAACGCCACACGCATGCGCCAGGTATCCACAGCCTGTACCACCAACCTTGTTGGTGCTGAAGCTGCTCTTGCTTGCGGCCTATGTCATCTGCGATGCCCTTGAACATGGGTGCAGGACAGCACCATCCGTTGTGAAGTCTAGACAAATGCAAGTATCGTCACAGACAAACTCAAAATCTAGCCAATCATAGCCCTCTGTGTCACATCGCATCGCATGTGTCACATCACTTCGCATCCCATGATAATTCGTTTGGTCATCCATGAGGCCGCTGCGATGACTTCAAAGAGGCTCGTCAAGTGTGCCGAATCTTTTTTTGTCATCGGCCCACCATGGATCAGCCGGCGTCTATCGCTCGCCTCCAAAAGGTACTGTTCCGATGCTCATGATCGGCCTGATGTGCATTCGGTCTAATTTACACGTCCTCAATTTTCAGAGCGTGGAGTCGATGGTGGAGGAGCTGCAGCGCACTCACCTGATCCCCCGTCAAAAAGAGGCGTTCCTTTGCTGCGCAAAATGCTGCGATAATGTCACAAGCACGCAAGATCTTCAAAGCTGGTACGTCGTAACAGCCGGCGCCACGCCACATTGACGCAACTGACCATTATGCCACCTCTACCTCCTTTGCCACCCATATCTACCTGCAGTGTGGAGCGATGCAGCATGGGCAGCATGCAGCAGCAAAAGACCATCAGCACAGTCATGCAGGACTTCCAGGTACGATCGCGCCATGCACGCTATGGCTGCATGCATGCTGACGGACATGCACTTGCATCATCCATTCAATTGCTTGAGGATTGTTGTGCAGTCCAGCCATTTGCATGCAGCGTGCTCTCAGGTCTCAGCAACCCTTGCTGTGCTGCGGCATTGTGCTGTGCACAGGAGCGCCTGCAGCGGTGTGCGATGCGTTGCCAGGACACAGCACGCGAAGCAGCCGGCTTTGACCCAACACCATCGGATGAGGCACGCGCACGGGTGAGACCGATATGTAATTTTAGATGTCCAGGCTTTCAGCAGATCTCTGGGGAGACTAATGCTGGGTGCTCAGGCTCCCTGCAGATCTATGGGGGTCTTGCAGATCAGTCATGTCTAGTGTGCCTGCATCTGAAATGCTATATATATATACATACGCTGTACATATACGCTATATTTATATATATATATATAAATATATGTTATACAACGCGTTCATCACACAGGGTGCTGCGCACTGCCAGCCCCTGCATACACCGCCAGCGTTTGGTACGGGATCTTTTCCCGTTGTGCACAGAGCATGTGGCCATGGCTGACCTGGTGTGATGTGTTGCACCTCACTACAGGACAAGTTCAACAGCTGCCTGGATGGCTGTGGCAAGGAGTTTGAGGGCAAGATCCCCAAGCTCAAGAGTGACATTGTGAGCCAGCTGAAGAAGATGGCATCTTGAGGCAAGATGGTGTCTTGAGGTAAGATGGCGTCTTGGTTGGCAAGATGGCATCTGGTCGGCATTACAGCAGAAGGTTCCTTTACATCGGAATGTGTCCTGATACGCACCAGCTCAGAGTGGTATTCATCGTATGCAAGGGCTGCAGAGTCCAAGCTGGAATTAAATGGGTACAGCCAGAGAAACGCTTTCAACACAATACAAAGTGCGCAGTGTTTCCAACCGAACTCTATGCGGGCGGGCCAGGAAAGGCAATGGATGCATCCAGGTCAAGTTTAGTACAGTTGTTGGCAGTGTAGTAGAGGTTTGCTGAAGAAGAAACAAACAAGTACAGCTTGTTGTGCATCAGGATTGTTGTATTCTTCTCTATGTTAGGAACCAGCGGGGGCATGCAGCAGCCACCCTCATTGTAACAAACACCAAATCCTCTTCAATTCAAAAGCACCAACAAAAAAAACAAAAACAAAATGCAGTGTCCGGCATGCAGATGCCTCATTAGAGCCCACCGCGCGTCGTCCCTACCATGCAGTTGAATTGCCATGCACCATTCTTTCAGGTGCACTTATAATGCGTCACTCATTCTCTCAACAAGTTCTCTCAATCGTTGTATTCGTTGCGATCCCAAGGCCCGCCTGAGGCAGCAAAGTGGCCAGGTCGTTGTTGCTGCAGCAGCTGCTGCTGAGGAGCCGACCCACAAGACGCAGGCCATGGCTCTGACAGCAACACCAAGCACGGCAGCAGCTGCAGCAGCACGTGGTCAGAGGGGCGGTGACTCAGCCGGGGACTGCTCGCCCAGGTGCTGCTGAGCAGGCATGAGAGGTCTGCTGCGCTGCTCTGGCACACCCATGGATGCCTGACCCATGGATGTTTGACCCATGGGATCTGGGTCTGGGGATGGCGGGGCTTGGACTTGGATTTGTAGGGCTGCCGGCAGCGGCATGGGTGGCAGCATGCGGCGGTCACTGCCGCCACTGCCACTGCTCTCACAGGCCTCCAGCACCTCGTCAGCAACCTCGCTGTCTGCCTCACTCTCATGACCCTGTGACTCGTGGTGGGGTAGGTCCTCATCAGGCACCGCCTCCTCAACCGCCTCCCAACTGTCTGACCTTGCCTGTGGCTGGGCAGCAGGCCTGACAGACCTGGTCCAAGAGGTGGGGCTGGTGTGCTGCCTGCCAGACGCAGTATATGCAGCATCCAGGGCAGCAGCAGCAGTGGGGGAGTAT
>BDCZ01000453.1:17538-50084 GCA_001662365.1 Chlamydomonas applanata | reverse complement strand
CTGCCCTGCCCTGCCCTGCCCTGCCCTGCCCTGCCCTGCCCTGCCCTGCCCTGCCCTGCCCTGCCCTGCCCTGCCCTGCCCTGCCCTGCCCTGCCCTGCCGAGCGCATACACGTCCCAACGTACATCGACACATGCACACACGGCCCGCCCGCCCGCCTACACTCTACATGTGGGCACATCCAAGCCACTTGCCTTGCACGCCCCCACTGGCCACCGCCCAAAACCTTGACCCGGAGCCTTGAGACCCGGAACCCTTCCCCCACCCAACCACAAGTGCATCCGCAGTTCATTCCCATCTCTTAAGGACCAGCACCTCACCTTCGTCCCCGTCCTCGTATCCTTCCCTGCCTTACAATTGCCTGTAGTTCATCTTCTCCAAGGACCTCGCGCGCCTCATGATTTGGGTACTACGCGAGTACCCAGAGACAGAGCCCATCATTCTGTCAGTCGACGAGGCGGCCGAGGTTACAATCGAGCAGGTGCACACTGGGTAGGGGTGATGGGGGCGTGGGTTTGGAGCATCTGGGGGGCTGCTGTGTGGTGTGGGCGGTGTGGGGGGCGGGGTAAAACGTGGAGTTGGGAGAAGGGGTGGGTCATAGCTGTGTGGTCTGTCACTGTCCAGGGGTGCCTGTGGCTTATGATGTTGTGGTGCACGTGGTGGTGGGACACACGGGCTGTAGGTGTTGTAGGGACGGCAGGGCACTGCGGCCTACGCATCAGCTTGGTGCGCCATCGTACCTGGTGACTGGCAAGAGCCGCTGCATGTGTCTTGGCCTCCCCACCTGATGCACCTTTCCATGTCTCCATGTGGTCTCTTGCCCTGAAGGTCGCGCGTGCGATTGTCAAGGCCATGGACTTCAAGGGTGAGGTCATTTTTGATGCCACAAAGGCTGACGGGCAGTACAAGAAGACCGCGTCCAACTCCAAGCTTCGGAAGTACCTTCCCGACTTCCAGGTGGCTCACGCATCAACAGCCCATCAATAGCCCATCAATTGCTCATCATTTGCTCATCAACTGCTCATCAACTGATGACCTGACTAATCTAACCAGAACCCACCGCTAAACGCGGCACTGTTTGCAATCAGCTCATCTTCAAATGACAAGTTGCTCAAGCAGTACGACTGTACGCTGCGTGTGCGGTTCAATCTACAGTCAGCAATCATGTACCGTGCTTCATCGTTCTATAGTGCCATAGATTGAGCCATTGGATGACTGGCTGGTCGATTGCCTGGCTCAGCGGCTGCCCGCCTGCTGTCGTGCGCGCAGTTCACGCCGTTTGAGGACGCGATCGAGGAGACGGTGAAGTGGTTTGATGCCAACTATGATAAGGCCCGCAAGTAAACCGTCCTCTTGACTGGCAAGAAAGAAAGGGGCATGAGCGCGCTGGCGGTGAACAACTGACATGCTGATGCAGGTGGTGTGCAGATGCGCAGGAGTTTTAGGCAACTGGGGATACTTGTGTACTGCTGCAGCGCCAGCACTGCAGATGATGCAGGCTGGCGGCTGTATGTACACAGTGCGTGGCAGGGGCGTTGTACATACGTGCACTGTTTTCAGGGGGGTTGGTTGTACCATGGCTTTGAAAGGGATGGTGATGGTGGTGGGGCAGGGGGGCTGTTTTGGGCTGGTGAACACGAGCAAAGCAAAGAGAACATGCAGCAGGGTCCTGTTGGACGTCCCGATAACGACCATGGAGGTACTCTAGCATGCGACTGCCGTGTAATGCAGGCTGGCCATGCTCTCAGCATAGACTCCACTAACTGCTGTTCTAATGGCTCCTTTCCCACCAGCGCCGACTTACAACTGAATCAACTGTGCAGGCAAAAAACATGAGTAACAGGCAATGACCCTGCTGATCATAAAGCTTTATCTGCTCAGAAGATGCAGAACATCTAAGTTGCAGATGTAGGACATCTTGCAGCAACCCACAGCTCACTAGGGTTTACGACGTGGTGTTGGGAATGCTGAACAATACTGAGTTTCTAGCTGCGTTATGGCACACACGTCTGTGGAGGGTTTTCCCCTTCCTCTTGATCTACGCAATAGGTGACAGGCAGCGAAGATTGTCGTACGCAACGACAACACTTAAGAACAGCAAAAGAGAACGCACCCACTGCCAAACGGTACTTACGCAATGCAGGCTTTGCCACAGTGTTCCCAGTCGTGCCGACCATCATCACAAATGGGTTTGCTTCCCAAGCCGCTGGTAAAGACCTGGATTGCCAAGTCTTCACCCCAAGCACTTCGCCGTTGGAGTGCCGAAACGCCCATGCACAGGTGTGTGAGCAGGTGCACGCAGCTGCGCATGCATGACGCACAATTGGCGTGTTCGCACACTGCTGGGCGCATGCATTGGGTGCAGTAGCTGCCAGGCACGGTGTGCCATGTGCTTGGGAGCACATGCTGTGCGTGCTGCCGTGCGTGCTGCCATGTCATGAACCGTACTCACGATGGTTTCTGCTTCTGATGCCGAATCTGACCAGTAACCCCCAACCCAGAACCCACCCTCCTTGCAACTTGAATGCAGGCTGTGCGCTGGAACTCCCTCGTATCGTTCGTCTCCTCCACCATCCTGTCATCGATGTCTGTGCCAGCTGTGGGCCGACTGAGTGACAGCTGGGGAAGGCGGCCCTTCATTCTCACAGGGGCTGCCTTGGCCTTGACACCCATGCTGGTGCTGGCGGCACACCTGAAGGGCTGGCTGCCCATCCAGTGGTGCGCACATGGGCGGGGGATGCTGTGGCAAAGGGAGAGGACGGGGACAGTCACAATGCATTCACTCCCTCCAGTGGGGGCCCAGTGTCCACTTAAGGTGTCACAGGGGCCGCTGCTTGCCTTACCCTAATAAACCCTTATAAACCCTCATATAAACCCTGATAAACCCTCATACCTCATACTCATAGTGCGCACGGCTGTGCAAGCGAGCAGCGATGCTGGTCGTACTGTGTGCTGCCTGCAGGTACTTTGTGTTTGCATGCACCACGGGGGTCGTGTCATGCTTCCACCTGTCCATGGTCATGGTGGCAGACCTCATGGTCAACATCTACCGCGCAGCTACAGTTGGCTACGTGTCGGCGGCGTTCTCTTTTGGCGTGCTCATGGGCCCCTTGATTGGAGGATATGTGGCAACTGCTACTGCAGGTGTGTGGGTTGGCATGTGGCAGCCGTGTACGTATCTGTATATGTTCTGATTGTGTTGGTGTGTGCTGGCTGGTCCATTCCAGGAGTATGATCTCAGCTTCCCTGCAAAACGATAGAAAGAAGAACACCGATTGCGGCGATGATGGCGAGTCTCTCGGCTGCTGGGCACAGCAACAGCACACGGTTGCCTGCCCCGCGCACGCAGTACACACCGGTATCGCCCTGACCAGCGTCGCATGGTTGTACGCATGCGCGTTCATACCAGAAACAGCGCCAGCTGTCCGCGACCGAAGAGCCGGCAGGTGCACCCACAGCCAGGCCAGCAGCTACATCCACACAAGAGCCGGAGCACCTGATTCGCAGCAGGCAGGTACTGCAGACACCACATCTGGCGTGGCTGGTTACGAACCACCTGTTGCTGCAGCCAGTGATGAGGAGAGTCCAGCTGGGCCAGGGCTGGGTTGTGGGGACCACATTCAGGATGAGCTGGAGATGGAGAAGAGTGATGGGGCCCTGTTACACGCCGTACTGCTGGAAGGTACAGACATGTGCCTGGCGCCAGCAGGTGCAGAGTGCTGTCCGGGCTCAGTGCGGCAGGCAATCCCTGCGCCCAGCGGTGCTGGAGTGGGGATGTATGTCAAGCGCCAGCCGGGGAGGGGTAGGCCGGACCAGCCGGCAACTGTGCCTCTGCTGGCTGATGCTGCGGACGGTCTCGATGGCTGCGGAGAGGCTGCCAGCAAGCAAGGCTACAGGCAGCAAGCCAGCGGGTCGGTCTCGGAGGCAGGTGGCTGCGCCAAGCCAGCAGGGGCAGGCAGGGGCAGCAGCAGCAGCTCCTGTGCACCTGGTCATGCGGATGACTTGATGGTGGGCCTGCGCACCATCCTGCGCAGCAGCTGGTACCTGAAGCTGATGGTGATCTGGATGCTGGTGACCATGTCCTTTGAGGAGACCAGGGACATGATGATGCAGTACCTGCAGCTGACACTCGGCTTCACCACCCGCGACCAGGCGCATGTGTTTGTGCTCATGGCGGGCTGTGGGCTGGTCATCAAGCTGGGGCTGCTGCCCTGGCTGGTCAGGGTGCTCGGGGAGCAGCGGCTGCTGATGGCCGGCTTGTTGGCGTACGCGATCGAGGTCAGTGTGCGTTCACGTTGGCGGCGCAATACGTGTTTCCCCGTCCTTGCTGGGCTTTGCCCCTGATCGTTTCAAGGTTGTACAATTGCATCGCTGAACCTGCCCACGTGCCCCCACCTTGCCACGTGGCCGGGCCTCAAAGTAAACACACCACGGGCGAGGTTGTTGGCGCCCCCTTCTGTGCGCAGGCACTGCTCCTGGCGCTTGCCACGTCCAAGCAAGCAGCCTTGGTCGCTGTGGGGTTGGGTTCGGTGGCATCCGTCAACTGGCCGACATCCATCGCGCTGCAGACGCGGCATGTCAAGCCTGAGCACATGGGCGCGGTGACAGGTGCTCTGCAGGTAGGGTGTGACCGTGTGCACTGGTCCTTGGATTGTCAGGCGCATTCAATTTGCATTCTCCAACCCACCTGTGCTGCAGCTGTGCTGCCAGGGCTGCCAGCGGCAGGGTTTAGGGTGCAGTTGAGTCGACTCTTAACCCTAGCACCTCCTCAATCCTGACCCAGCTGCACAGCCATGACTGGCAGGAGGGTAGTGACAGGGTTTGGGCACCGACAATGCCAGTACAGCATCCTTGAGAGGTTCGCCACCCGTCCCTTCAGGGCATTGCAACTGTTTGACTGAATCCTGTGAATTGTAATCACACGCAGGGAGTGAGCGCCATCGCCACCGGCCTTGGGCCTCTGGCATTCGCCGCCCTCTTTTCTCTGGTCACCAACCCAGAGCGCGGCTTCTACATGCCATCACTTGTCTGGTATGTCATGGCGGGCCTCATGCTGGTTGCTGTCGGGCTGGCAGCCACGCTACACTGGTCAGCCCCGACTGTGGAGGAAGATGGAGCTCAGGCACCTGAGCATGCAGGTCGCAATGGGGTTGCAGTCGCCATAGGGCCTGTACCAGTGCCAGGTGCTGAGCAGCTGGAGGCAGAGCCGCATGCGCACGCGTAAAGTCGTCACGTCGCGGTCACACATGTGTGTCAGGCCGGAAACAGAGGAACAGAGAAGGGAATATGTGGGTTGCAAGCAGAGGACATCCAGCAATGCACATGTAAGACGAGATGTAAGACCTAGGATTCTTGCCCAGCAGAGATGGTCGCAGATGAGCAACCTATTCATACCGGGACCATCCGTGTTTCTAATAAGTAATTCAATCCAGGAGACATCGGAGCAGGATGAGCAGGACCGAAGTGTAAGTTCACGCTGGAAGCCTACTCGGCACACCAACAGCTTGCAATCGATGGTTTGAATCTATTAGTAATCGTTTTGTCATCTGTGTCCAGCTGCTGTTTGCTTGCACGCCTGACCCACGGGCCAAGGCATGCATCAATGCTTTCAAGAGTTTGGGTCTGGCCGTGAGGGGTGTGCTTGGGAGTATCTGCGGAGAGAAGGTGGGTTTGACTGTCACATGGAACGCATGGTTATTTGCATGGCGGCGTGCTCGATGCACATGATTTCATCAGTGCAGCACGTGTGCCACGAGGCCTCTGGCGTTGACATCCATGTGTGCGTCTTGTGTTACCCCCCTCCTCACAGACACGAGCAATACAACTTAGGCAGTCAAATGGGAGCATCTCCCTCCTGGCGCTTGCACACCTGCAGGTGTGGGGGTGTTGCTCGTCACTCAGCCTCTGATATGCTCAGCGTGCATCCTAGGGCTTGCAGTTGAAACGCATGCTGTGCATCACACAGCGCACGTATGGCTGGCTCAGCAACCTAGTCTTTCGCCCTGCCGGTACCCGCAGACGTGCATGGTGGTGCTTGCGCTGCCCGGGACCATCCCAAGTGATGCCGCATCGTGCCTGGCGCTGCACTTATCTCAAGTGCTGGTGCTGCTGGCTGGCCCGTCCCATGCATGGCTGGTGCCAGACCTCAGTGAGTTGTGTGGGCCGCAACTTTGCATCAACATGCTCTTTGGTACTGGGTCGGCGAGCCTAGCAGCTGGTCCTCTTAACAGGTCTATGAGGCCTTGAACAGGGCCGTGAAGATGTACTGCATCATGTGCTAGCCTCCATACTGTATGCCACCTGGGCATGCTGGCCCAGCTCCCAACGTCACAATTTGACTGCTCTTTTGCTGCAACTGTCCCGAGCAGCCGTGGGCACGCAGCAGCCAATCGTGCTAAAGCCCAGCGTGCGTGCGCTGCTGGAGGTGGTGTGCAATGGCGTGTTGGCGCAGCTGGAGGGCCCGGGCTGGGTGCGTGCACAGCCCGGTCTGATCATGCAGGTGCGGCGTGTGTGGGGCTAAGACATGCAGCAGTGGTGCCGTGGGCCGGAGAGCGCACAGCTGGTGTGATCAAGTACAAGGATCCCACTGCCGTGCATGCGCCGTTTTCATAATGAATCTCATCTGATTCCATTGTTGGTGTAATTCAATGCTGCGCCGTGGTGTGTGCTGGGCGCTGCAGGGCGCAGTGCTGCGGCTGCAGCTCGCGGCCGAGCGGCAGCGGCAGCTGGACGCCATCCTGCAGGCCCACGCCCAGGGCATCCCTCAGGACACGACCCCCCACACAGCCAATGGCACGACCCCCTCCACCTCACAGCCGCAGCACCCCCCGTTGCCATCTGTGAACGACACTGTTGCGGCCCCATCCTTCCAGTTCTTCCGCCGCCACTGCTGCCTGCTGTATCGTGGCATGGTGGTCTCCAACGGGCTGGCACCGCAGCACACGCGGCTCGTATGGCAGCTGTGCTGGGCGCTGCAGCTGCTCACCGTGCACCCGCCCAGCAACGAGTGCCAGGTGTGGCAGATCCCACACAAGTGGGCACTGGGCTGCTGCCCAGTGCCCATTTGCCTGCTGTTGGCCATGAGTTGACCGGGTGACACACGCCAACATGCAGTTGCCTCTGTGCAGCAAGGTGCCATTCTCAGCATACGCCGCGAGTGTATTCTTAGCACACGGCTCAGCATACGGTACACGGTGTATTTCATCTTGCTATATGTCTCCTTGGTTCCAACCCTCATGCACAGGTTATTTGCTTGGGTTTTTGCTGTAGTGGGGCGGCTCCCGGTATTTCAGGCTGGCTTGGTCCTCTAGTGATTGTGTTTGAATTACGACTGTCAGGCTCCGGCATGCAGACACATCTGTGACACGCCGTGTTATTATTATTATTATTATTGTGCACAGGTCATCACCCACAAGGTGTACCTGGCCGCCCCAGCGTGGGACCCGTCATGCGGTGACGTGCCACGCGGCTCTCAGCGCTCACTACTGGTGCTGACGGCGGTGGCCAACCTGGTGCTGGCGGTGGTCCTGGGCGCGTACGACGAGGAGATCGAGGATGAGCTGGCAGGTGAAGCTTGGGCGAGGGTGCGGTGGAGAGGCCGGTGGTGTTGCGGCCGGGGCGGTTTTGGCCGTGTACGAGGTGGTAGCTTCGGCAGCGGTTTGGGCAGTGGTGTTGGGGCGGAGTAGGAGGAGAAGCAAAGGTGGTGGTTTGGGCGGTGATGTTGGGAGAACTGCGCAGTTGACAGGCTGGCATTGGTTGAGTTCCGGCTTAGGGGCACATGACCAACGCCCACATCGGCTTATGCTGGATGCTCTCAAGTGTGTTTTGGTGTAGCAGTGGCGTTGAACAGGTAGCCATGTCCCACACCATCGGTTGCTGTGCGCTGCAAAACAGGCCAACATGTTATATGCCTGCATGCTGTGTGCTTGCAATCTATTATATATGCCTGCATGCTGCGTGCTGGCAATCCATTATGTATGCCTGCATGCTGCGTGCTTGCATTCAGGCAAGCTGGAGGGGCAGGCGGCTGTGGAGCTGCTGCAGCGCATCTACATGGGATTCACTGCCGAGCTGGAGCGGGGGGTGCAGGGGTCCACACTGTTGCGAGGTGCTGTGTGCCCGCCCGACACAGCGGCCTTGTCTGCACAGCACTCAAAACATGGGATGGGGGAGAACAGTGGAGCAGGAGGGCCGGGCACACCCAACAAGGGGCGGCTGGCTGCACTGGCAGCAGGCGGTGGCAACCTGTTTGCACGACTAATGCTGACACGGGCACGCAGTAGAGACCGTGCAACAGATAGGGCTGAACTGGGAGAGTCAGACGGGCCAGGCGGGCCCCTCTCCCACCTGCCACCTGCCAGCCAGCATGCTGCGCACAGCATGCCATTGCCGCCCCGCGCATCGGGGTCAGTGCGTGGGCGCATGCTGTCAGTACCAGCAGTACTGCTGCATGTACCGAGCACAGGCACTCTCTTGCTGGTGGCTGGGGATCTGCCACCCACTGCATCGCCTGCACTGTGCGCCGAAGTGTGGACGGTCATCACGGTGGTGCGTGCCCAGTTTGGCAAGGCGCAGTACATGGCTGTGGCCCCACCGCCCAAGCACTCGCGGCTGACGTTGACACTGGGGCAGATCGAGCGCCTGTCAGCGCTGCGGGCGCCACGCGAGGGGGGGCAGCGCCTGGGGGACGCAGACTCAACCCCATGGCAGTACCACCCAGAGCTGGCTAGCTTGGCGACGGTGCAGCAGGTCACGCTGCAGCTGCGTGCCGCTGTGGGCGCAGGGACGGTGCCGTGGTTTGTGACGGGGCGGCTGCTGGCGGGCGGGCAGGAACTGTTCTGTGTACACAGCGCGGATGTAGATGAGGTGGAGGTGCTGGACAAGGTGGTCACGCGAGAGATGCTTGCTGAGCAGGCGTAGCGCACGTGTGCGTCGCATGTCATGGCAGAGGGAGCAGTACCGCACGTACATGATGAGAATGCACTGAGAGAGGTTTCGTCTGATGTTCCGGATCTTGGCTTCTAGCGTAGTCGTCACCCGCACTGTGTTAATCGTCGTCCTGCAGCTGCGCTAAGGGTACGTAGAGGAGAGCCCGCCACGCATGTCAGCCTGGGCAAGCACTCGCATGGCATGCACGTCTCGTGGCGCACTGAGCGTGTTCATCGGGTGGCGTAGGCACTTCACGCAGCAATCTGCTCTGCCACCTGGATAGTTTTAAACAGTGTGCACGCTCCTGCAGCAGCTAGCTATTGCTTTATGGCGTTGTTATGAGCGGCATGCGGAGGCGAGGGCTGCTTCCAGCGTTCTCTGGCGTGGAGGGAGGGGGCTGGCGTGCTGGCGCGCTGGGAGCACGCGGAGGCAGCTAGGATGCTGAGCGTGGCGTGCTTGCTTGGACGCGTGGGCGATGGGGGCATGATCATGGCTTCACGTAGAGCGGGGAGGACGATCTGGCGTATGGAGTTCACCCCCCTCCACCGTGGAGACCGTCTCCTGGAGCTCCTGGAGCTATGGTGCTGAGCCTGCGTCAACCGTGATCTTGCGCAGGGACTGGACAAACCTTGATCAAGCTCGGCTCCTCCACGCCGGCGACGCCGAGGAGGCTTGACCATGTCGTCCGCGCGCGTCTACGTGGGCAACCTGCCCCTGGACGTCCGCGAGCGCGAGATTGAGGACCTCTTCTACAAGTATGGTCGCATCCGCGCCATTGACCTGAAGACCCCTTCCCGGCCTCCTGCGTTTGCGTTCATCGACTTCGGTGCGTGCTGTTTGCCGTGGTGATGGTGATGCGGCATCCATGCAGCCGCTGCCTCATGCAGGCTGCATGGGCCCTCCACCTTCAGTGCCATGTTCACCACTGCCTGCCTACAGTAGTGACTGCTTGCTGTGCTGCTGCCTGCAGAGGACCCTCGTGATGCCCAGGACGCTGTGCGTGGCCGGGATGGCTACGACTTCTATGGCAACCGCATCCGGGTGCGCGCTGCAGCATGCTTGGGTGATGTCCGTCAGGCATGCATGCGGAGTGCCAGCAACAGCCTGCAGCTTTGGCGTCTTTAACTAGTCCTGCAGCACTAGTTGGGCATCAAGGCAAGACTGGCAGAGCATTGACCTGGACTTCACCCAAGCCTGCATGCAGGTGGAGCTGTCGCATGGCGGTCGTGGTGGATTCGGCGGCGGTGGCGGCGGCGGTGACCGTGACCGCGGCGATCGCTATGGTGGTGGTGGTGGCGGTGGTGGCGGTGGTGGCCGCGGTGGGCCCTCCAGCCTGGGCCCCTCTCCATATGGCCCCTCCCGCCGCACAGATTTCCGCGTGATTGTGTCGGGCCTGCCAATCAGCGCGTCGTGGCAGGATCTGAAGGACCACATGCGCAAGGCAGGCGAGGTCACGTTTACACAGGTGGGTGGGCAGTAGAAGGGAACACTTTGCAGCCGCCTCGTGATGGGCGCTGGTACAGCTGCACTGATAGTGATTGGTGCACGCTCCAGTTAGATCTCGGCATGACTCTGCCAACATCATGTACGTGCGCTTGCCGTGCAGGTGATGAAGGACGGCCGCGGCAACCTGGGGCTCGTCGACTTTGCGTCCTACGATGACATGCAGACCGCACTGCGCAAGCTGGACCAGTCAGAGTTCAGGAACCCCTTTGACCGCTGCACCATCCGCGTGAAGGAGGACCGCCAGGGCGGCGGCGGTGGTGGTGGCGGTGGTGGCCGCCGCTCCCGCTCCCGCTCCAGGTCCCCCCGCCGGTCCCCAAGCCGCTCACGTAGCCGCTCTCGCAGCCGCAGCCGCAGCAAGTCTCGCAGCCGCTCACGCTCACGCTCTCCTGCCAAGTCCAAGTCCCGCAGCCGCTCTCGCAGCCGCAGCCGCAGCAAGTCCCGCAGCCGCAGCCGTAGCGCTAGCCCGGCTGCTGGGAATGACAGCCCGGCCAAGAGCGAGTAACCAGCTGGCAACAGGCTGTGCAGACTGTGCAGGGAAAGGGTTTGTGGTGAGGGAAGCAGCCTACGCACTTGCGCAGCTGTCCAGGCATGGCAGCATGTTGAGACAGGCTGTAAGCATTTGGGCTGTCTCTGATGACTGCAGGTGACATGTGTACTGTTGACGGCATTGGGCATGTTGGATGGGTGCGACTGACAGGACTGGCTCTTGAACACAATGCATGTAAGAACATTGCCAACCGTTCCGCCACCGAGTTTATGGGCTTAAGAAGCAAGCTTGCTCTCAGCCGGCAGCAGGGTACGATGCGCACAGCCCCAACTGCAAGCCCACGCATGTTACTCACAGGCAGTGAGGGAATGCGATGTCGAATGGTGGCTTGGGCCTGCGCACAGCTTAATCTGTGTTGAGAAATGGCGCTGCAAGCTCCTGTTCGTGCTCCTCGTGTGGGCTGCTCATCCCAGAGGTAAGCGTGCTCAAAGAGCTGCTGCTGTTGGTTGCGTAGATCGTTCCGTCGAGTGCAAAGTGACGATGTGCCATCTGCTCATGTCGCATTGAGACTGATGGGATCGCGGTCGGTTCAGAAGATAAACCCACCAGGCATTCAAGCCGGGTAATAATGTGGGCTGTTCATCGCGTTTGATTAGACGGTCAGGCGCCTGCTATCACTGGATGGGGAGGGCAAGCTGCCGCACCCTCATCGGCTCAGCCTGAATTGTGCCGCGCACCATCCACCACGCAGGGGCGTTGCATCCCGCACCATCAATGTGTCGCGGAGCAGGAGTGTGCAGACCAGCGCTAGCAAGGCAAAATTCTTTGTCGGGGGCAACTGGAAGGCTAACGGCACTCTCGACAGCGTGACGCTGCTGTGCCAGGTGTGCGGACTGGGGGTTGCGCTCAGGCTGAGATCTTTGGTGGGGTCGGTGCTGGGGTTGCTGAGCTCGAGATGGACGATCTGACGCGGACAAACCGGTGCACATGTTTAATGCACCGCGTGCTGAATTGGGCGCCATGCAGGACCTGAACAAGGGCGCAGGCTCGTTCGACACCCGCAACGTCGATGTGGTGGTGGCTCCCACCCATGTACACTTGCATGTGGTCAAGTCCCTACTAGACACCAAGAGCTACCAGATCTCAGCCCAGAATGTGTGGATCAAGGGCCCGGGCGCATACACAGGCGAGATCCCTGCTGAGCAGCTCAAGGACCTGGGCATCATGTGGACGCTGACCGGGCACAGCGAGCGCCGCTCACTATGTGGGGAGACGAATGAGGTGGTGGCCAGCAAGACGGCACGCGCGCTGGAGCAGGGCTTGTCAGTCATCCCCTGCATTGGTGAGACGCTGGACCAGCGCAAGAGCGGGCAGCTGTTCAGCGTGCTGGAGGCGCAGGTGCAGGCGCTGGTGGCGCAGGTCAAGGACTGGTCACGCATCGTGGTTGCGTATGAGCCTGTGTGGGCCATCGGGACCGGCGTGGTTGCGACACCTGAGCAGGCGCAGGAGGTGCACGCATACCTGCGCAAGTGAGTGTGGCTGGGGCCCCGTTGCAGGCGCGGAGCAGGCAGGAACATCGCACTGGGGTGCGCACACATGCGGCGGCTGCAGGCGCGCGCACCCCAGTGCTGCTGTGGTGCAGCTGAAGAGATTACACACACGGCACATGGCTTGTTGTGGGTGCATTTCCCTGCGGCTGGGCAGCTGGTTGTGCAAGCGAGAGCAAGCAGAAGCCAGTGCGCAGCCTAGGCTCCTGGTCCTGGCAGTGCTGCGTGGGCTGCAGGATCGCAGGACCCTGACCCACAACTGACCCACACTGCCTGTTGGTCCATTGTTCTGACCCGCGTGTGCAGGCTGTTCAGCGAAAAGCTGGGCTCCGAGACTGCGTCCACACTGCGCATCATCTATGGCGGCTCTGTCACGGACACCAACTGCGAGGTGAGCATCGAAACCCTGAACCCTGCATGGGGATATCAGCATATGTCAGGGGATGCATGCCCCAGCAGGCAGCTGGGTAGCCGGCAGCACATCAGCGCGGCAGCAGGGCAACAGCATGGCAGCAGCAGCTACTGCCTGGTTGTGCATCATGCCTACCACGCATGCTGTGCTCTGAGTTCGCTGCGGTCATGCAATTGCACTGCTGCTGCATGGACCCAACTGGGTGCAGGAGCTGGCGCGCCAGCCAGACATTGATGGCTTCCTGGTGGGTGGCGCATCACTCAAGAGTGGTGCGTTCATGAAGATCGTGAGCAGCCATGCGCTGAAGAAGCGCGTCGGCGTGTAGGAAACCAGCAGGCGCACGGCATCAACAGTCGGGCACACGCACCGAGCAGGAGCAGCTGGCCAGCAGCTGGATCACAGGTTGCTGGCCACTGGGAGTGTCAGCGGCGGCAGGGCACAACAGGAGCAGCCCTGTGCCAGAGGTGTGTGTCCAATGGTTACTGCATGCAGCCGCGCAGTACGTACACTGTGGGCGTGCAGCTTTCGGAACCGCCTGTGTCATCACGGGAGGATGAGCGCCTAAGGCGTGTAGGATTGTGGTGATGGGCACCTGCATGGCCAGGGGCACAAGTACGGCGGTGATGCCCACATGGGCTGGAGGGGCCGGCAGGGCAGCAGCCTGCGCAGCACTGCTACAGCTGCAGTCACGCCCCGCCGGCAGTGACCTGCGTGGGTTGCTCTCGTTATTTTGGTCTTTGTGTGGGGCCGTGGGCTACGTGTGCACTTTGCGTGCGTGCTGTGCCGCAAAGGCCGGGCAGCACGCCGCAAGCGCATTTTGCACCTGCATGCACATGTGAGGCGCCGTCCGGCTATCATACATTAGTGTAGGGTTAGGGGGTTGGGGGGTTCTGGACTACAGCAGAAGAAGTATCCCATGTGTTTGCCCTGGTTGGACGCGTGTTGGTGGCATCGGTGGTGTGACGGCTGGAGGAACAAGTGTGTGGGGATGGCGGGCAGAATGTGCGTTACCGAGGGCCTGCTGCAGCAGCGGTGCTGGCTCCCAGGAGTTGCGCAGGCATGTGCATGCGCAGGTGCGCAGCAGTGCATGTGTTGGTGTCACGGGTTTGATGGTGGATGGACTCGTATCATTTTGCATGCAGGCAGGGGCACCCGACGGGCGTACAGACCTGAGGTGTAACCATTTCATGAACACTCCGTCATCACATCGCTGGGTGCTGGGCTCCAATGGTTGCTCTCGTCTGGGATGGCGCGCACATCAGCATGGTTTACATGGCTTTGGGGCAGTGCAACGCACAGCCTCAGCAGGCAAGTGGATGCCCAGCGCAACTGCCCGGATGCACTGCTCCACTTGAGGCTTACTGTGGGCTTGGAAGCAGCCAGCATGCCCACCCAAGAAACAAAGAATGTCTAGAGCTGCTATCATCTGGCTGCTGCCATGTGCCCAGGCACTGCGGCGGCGAGGCAATCCCAAGGCATGCATGCTAAGAGCTGCCATGAAGGTGATCCCTGCCTGCCGGCTCACAACCACTGCACAAGGGTAGGGGCACACCAGCAGGCCTCTGTCCACTCCAGCCCCACCCAGACTGATCCCCCTCACAGCCCCAGGGCTTCATAAGAAGTATGCATCTGCATCAGGTACACAAACAGCTGCAGGAGCGCAGAGTCAAAATGGTCAACGTATCGTACAGGATCTGCTTGTTGCTGCACACCACCGTGCATGACACCGCAACCTGTAAGGAGGCGGCGCGCAATGTGTCAGGCTGCAGCTGCAGGTCGGATGGTAATACAACCGGGCAGTGAATTGTCAACGAAATCAAGTAGCGATCCCGCCACAACAGACGAGCCGGGGGCAGGGACCGGCACAAAAACGGAGCCATGCCCTCGGCCCAGTGCAGGCCGACAGAACCCCCCAGCCAGCACCACTGGGTTGCTTCTGGCGCCCAGCTGCCTAGTACGCCCAGCTTTGCCGACAGCTCCCTGGGCCAGCTTTCTAGTGAGCTGCGCACTCCAACAACAAGGTGCTGGCACCAGGGTGAAGCACCAGAGTGTGGCAGCCATGTGGGCGTGGGCCAGGGCGTCATGCTGGTGGGTCGTTCCAGGCCGTGTCCAACCAGCCGGCCAGCCAGCTAGCTGTCCTCGTCATCACTAGATGACAGGAAGCCTTCTGACTCGTCATCCCCCCCATTGCCCATCTTCACGTCATCCTCGCCTGTGTGTGTGTACATGCAGCTCATACACTGTTGGTACCAGCCGCCTGCCACAGTCGTATACGCACAGAGGCAGCCATCCCGATGAAGACATACAGAGTAGCCATGGGCAGTTGGAGGTTGTTGCAGGCAGCCTGCTGAGATGCCGCACGTCACATGGCTCAGGCCACTTGGATGCTTGCAGGCAACTGAGTGAGGGGACAAAGGACCAGGACCAGAGGCTCGTGCGCGCACCCTCATCACTGTCTTTGTTGCGCGCGTTCGCGTTGGCATTGGCGATAGCGTTCTTGCCCAGCACCTGCTCCGGCCGTGCGTACCGCTCAACATAGTCTGTCGTACAGCAGTACATTAGCAGTACAAGCACGGGTCAGGGGGGAAGAGCTTTCTCTATGGTGCACGCACGGCGCCAGGAGCCTACACCACCAAGCCAGTGGCAGCACACAGCACACAGACAGGAAGACGCCAATACAGCACCCGACATGTCCTGCCAGCTGCCTCTGCTGCTCGCCACGCCTGACGCCTCCATACCTCTGCGTCATCAAGAGCGTGAGTTGCCATACATGCATGCACACACTGCCTTTGTGGCGGGCCACATACGCATTCTGTCCACCCTCGTTTGTTTGGGTCAACTGCTCATCTTACCTTTGACCTTTTGGTTGTACGCCTGTGGCTCGCGCATGAGCAGCGCAGCCGCCTCGCCATTCAGGGGGTCCGTGGGGTTGGGGTACAGCAATAGCTGGGGCAGGAACACCTCAAACACATTGATGAGGTCTGCAGGGGCAGGGGCGGGGGCGCAAGGCATGGCATGGGGACGACTGGGAACAGCTTCCGAAAGCTACTGGCATTGGTGCGTGGTGGCAATGCTGAAGTCACACAGCGTCCTATATCTCCTACATGCCGGTGGGCTCCCATGCAACCAGCTTCAGGCGGTGTTGGGTGCTCCCCCACTGCGCAGCATGCTCCCCATCCATGCCGGGTGCCAGGCCCAGCGGACATAGCATGCCTGTGTGCGCTGGACGCCAGGTCGCTGGGCACAGCATGCTGCAAGCTCTCACCAAACATGGGGCTCCACGTCTGGTTGATTACATCCAGGCACACAGAGCCAGCCATCTCGTCCACGTTGGGGTGAAAGATGCGGTTGACAAAGCCAATGGAGGGGGACTTGTAGGGGTAGGCCTCAGGCAGCTGCAGGCAGGAGGACAGGGCGCCTGCATGAGCTCCTTCCCCAGCGGCCCAGCCCGTGGAAGCAGTGAGCCTGACAGCGCAGCGGCATACGGGCACGTGACATGGTCGCAGCGCATGCACAGCGCCCCAAACCCTAGAGCTAATCCTCACCTCCACGTGCACCCTCCATACGCCACCTTCGTAAGGACCTGCATGCATGTAGCGCAGGCATAGCGTGGGTCCTGGCTGGCTGGCCTGGCCCAAGCCAGGAGACTTCAGATTCCCGCTGTAGCGCACTCACTGTCTTTGGGACCCCGGAAGGTTACGTAGAACTCGGACATGTTGTCTTCGCACAACTCCACTTGCCAATCGCTCATCATCCTGCGCATGTGTCCCAGATGGGTGGGGCTCCTCGCACACCAGGGCCCAGCAGGCGTTCAAGACACAGCTACATGCACCAATAAGCGGCCTGCAGGTTACATCCTGCGCCTAGCACCCAAAGGCCAAGTAGGGCTTCGGCACGCTGCCTGCAACCTGCACTCACAGCTTCATAACATCCATATCACGCCGCTTTGACGGCGAAGCGGAGGCTGACATGTCTCCCTTCTGGTGAAGCTTTAGCCGAGTGTCTGGGCGCCCCGGAAGCTGAGCTCACACCTCAATTAATTGCGTATCTTCAAATTCTGGGGTTAAGGGGCTTTGTTTGTGGGTTGGGGGCGGAAAAGATTGACATGCGACAGCCCAGGGAAGAGTTCGTGGATCTGGGTCGTGTGCGGTCCTTTTGAAAACAAGGCGGTCGTAAAACCCGTAGGGTGCGGGGGATTCTCGCAAGAATGTGGGGAGTCCCTCACAAGTGAGATTTGGTTTGTTCAGGCGAGTCCTGTGGGCGGGCTTTGCAGCATGCCCATGATTCCCCCCCTGCATTCTGCTACCTGACGCATGCCGCGCAGTTCAGCTGCCTCTTCTATCCATTAGCTTGCAGCACTCGGCCGCTCTAAAACTAGTGTCTGCAGGGCACGATGCACCCCATACCCAAGGGTCACTGTCCCACATCTCCATTACGCAAAGGCCTGCACGAGGCAACGCCTTTAGTCGTCCAAGTGCAGGAACTCGCGCCATTCGAGCACCTCCTCTGCCTTCTCAATCTCGTTCACCTTCATCAGCTCTACACACACGCACGAGTACTGCGCGTGCCATGTGCAGGTACACCCGGATGAGCACAGGCGCAATGGCATGTGGCACAAGCAGAGAGGTGCCACCAGCAACGCTGTTGCCCACCCGCTGTTTGGTGCTGGCTGGCAAGTTGTGTCTACGAGTGGTGCGGTGCAGCCTTGGGACGGTGTGGCATGCGCATCGGGCAACATGCAGCAAGTAAGAGGCCAAGCCATTGGTGCGTACCGTGTCCAGCTGCAAGAGAGCTGGCCCCTTGCCGCCCAGCATCGACTCCACCACCTCATACGCGCGCAGCGCATAGCCGCCTGAGAATGACAACACCAACCACCGCACCCGTTAGTACACGGTGTGTCTCGCTGCCATACCCTGCAGGCATGCACAACGGAATCAACTGGCGAAGGGCCCCAAGGCAGCAGCTCAAGCATATGCGGCATGTCAATCACTTGCGCACGCACCGCGCGCGAGGGCCTTGATGTAGGTGTTGTGGGCGAGGTTGAGCACCTGCTGGGCAGCACCCCGCTCCTGCAGGTCCTGCGGCCAGTCAGCAACAAGCCATGTGCGTGCGCTGCATTGCATGTCAGCTGGCGGCAGCATTGGCTGGTGCACCCAGTTGCCGGGCCAGCACTGCTGTGGCTGCCTTCTAGCATGGTGCTGCACAGCCTCCCATAACCCAAAGAGCGGCCCACAGCAACCAGAAACACGGGGCATGCAGCGGTGCAGCCTGCAGCCCCGCCGTGGTGTGCGACCAGCACTACAACAGCCAGCATGCATGTAGGACGCAAGGTTTGGATGAAAACACCAAGCTCAGACCTAAGCCCACGACCATAAACCAAGCCCGCACCTGCAGTAGCTGCTCTGCCAGCTCCACCTGCTTGGCTTCAGCTAATGCATGGAACACAGCTACCAGCGTCCCTTCACTCGGTGCCTCGACGCGCCCCAACAGCTCCTTGGCACGCTGCGCCTGGCCACCTGCACCAGCATTGGGCAACGGTACAGCTGAAATAGAGTGTGCATGCAAGACGAGAATATACCATCAACCCATCGTGCATGGCACGGTGAGGCGTTCCTGCCTCCCAAAGCTGTGTGTGCTCCTGTCGCACAGCGCGCCTTGCTGCAGCTGCTTCCGGCAGTAGGGGTGGCACAGGCTTTATGCGGCTGCATGGCACAGCGATCCGGAGGAGAGGCAGGCGGCAGGCGGCAGGCAGGCAGCTGTGGTCACCGGCACATGGCGCTGTACACAGCTGTAAGGGGCGCGCAAAAGCTGGCCTCACCCTTGGCTAGCGTGCGGATGCCGCTCTCCAATGATTCCCCGGGCAGGGCCACCTCGAGTGCATTCGCCTCAGTTAGCAGCTCAAATGCGCGCAGCCAGTCGCCTGTGCCCTCCGCCTGCTGCAGCTCAGACACATACACATCTGCGGCGCAGCCAGCCAGTGCGGGAGAGTGAGGTGTACAGCGGGTGTACAGATGCGACTGTGTGAGCCTAGCGGTCAGAGTCTGCATGACTGGCTCCAGGCGCAGCTAGGTGTGCTGCTGCTGATGGCTGGGTAAGGACACGCAAGGAGCGGCCACAGGTTGGTGCGGTCTGCACCCGTGCCAGCCATGCTGCATGGTGTCGCACTGGTGGTGCATGCAAGGCCCAATTGAGCACAGCATGGTGCCATCTACTACGGTATCTCGATGCGCTCCCGGATCAGTTGCTGCACCTGTTCCCTTGGTCGCAGTAGCACGAGCGAGCATGTCCGCACGCCTGTGGCTCCGCACAATATGAGGAGGCAAAGCCTTGAAAGGTGCAATGCGCGCTGTGGCAACCGATGGCTGCATCATGGTAGGCCGAATCATATTCGACATGTTAGTTGAGCTCTTCTAGAAAAAACCAACACAGCCACCCGAATGCAAACAGCACACAGGGCAGTAACTCAGTGAATCCACTAAACTGGGCACACGGTAAGGCCCTTGCTGCCTGAGGACGATCTTGCAGTTGTACAGCCATCATGGATGATACCAGTCAAGTGCTGTGGATTGAGCAGTCCTGTTCACTTGACTGGTATCATCCATCCAGGTCAGTACTGCTCTCCGTGCAGCAGCTGCACCTGGTGTGTGCTGCCGTGCTCCATGCAGATGCCTCGCGCCTCGTACCGTGCCCCACCACCACCCTCCTTGCGCTTGCCAGGGCGCGGCGGTTCAATCGTCCAGGCCATACACCCACTGGTTCCTGTCACCAAGCACTTGCATTATGGCACATCAGGTTATGACAGCGCAAAATACTTCCAGGGATGTAGCAGACCCTCACATGGCGCCACAGATTTGCTTAGGTGTCGATGCCTGAGGCAGATATTTTGCAGGCAGATGCCTGCAGGCATGGAGCCTGCAGAACACAGCTGCACAGCCTAGCGGAAGGGCACCTGTGCCTCAGGCTCTGTTGAAGAAGCGAAAGCATCACGCTCCTGATGCACAATCATGGAGGCATCACAGACGGCAAGCTTATCTTTGCGCCGCTCATGGCCCCTCCAAGGTCACAATCCATGCATTCAGCCACAACAGGTACACATCCCCGTGGACGGAGTGACAACACATGTGAGGTCATTGCCTTCTTTCAGGCTTTTTTCTTGTCCGTCGTGCACGAATCAACGCTGTGCCTGCTGGCCTTTGTCAGGATCATGCTCCAGCGTCCTTGGTTAGAAGGTCACATGTAAGGGTTCTAGATCACCATGCGTCAGGGTCGGTTAGGCAATTAACCTTGAAGGAACTGTATCTTGAAGATCCTGGCATTCTTGCAAATATGGCGAGCAATATCGCTGACGGGCTTGGCCCCGCCTTACAGCTGCCAGCAGACGTGCTCATCGCCATTGCGATTGCTTCGGGGTCGAGGTGCGAGGGTGGTCAACGCTCTGCCAGGTTGACTGGAGCGCATCAGCTGTGTATAACATCACTGTGCATGTGAGCATGCAGGACGCTGGCCAGCATGATCCAGACATGCTCTGTGTGGAACCACCAGATCAAGGGCGCACTGGCAAGGTGCGTGGCACGGCCCTGTAGCCAGCGGCAGGGCATGGTCTCGTAGGAGCCGGGATCATGTGAATGACTTGGCTCATGCGCTGTACGGTCACACCCAGTCCATGTGTGGCCGGAAAGCCAACAGTCCTGCTTGCCTGTGCTGATGGCTCAAGTGTGCCACAACAGCAATGCCATGCTGGCAGTCATGCAGCCCACTGGAATACACGGCGCGTTGACACAATGTGTGCTGCATCTGCGCGGTCCGTGCTGTTCCTCCCCTGCAGCTTGTCCCCCGCGTACTTGGATGCGCCATATGCGCTTGGCCATGACTTCACGGGGGTCAACAGCCTGTGCCTCAGCCTGCTGCGCACCAAGTATGGGACCCCGGTGGTCCAGCCACTGAGGCAGAGCTCCCCAGCAGCCCCAGGGGGCGATGGGGATGCCTGGACACTTGGGTCAGCCGTGCGTGACCTTGGCAGCCGCTTCACAACACTCAAGTCACTCGACCTCAGTGGTCAACTGCTGGTCAATGGGCTGCTGAACTCGCTGGCAAATCAGCCATGCCTGAACAGCCTGCAGCTGGAGGGATGCACGCTACATGTGCAGGAGCTGGCAGCGGTTGTGCCACGCCTGACGGGCCTGCAGTCCCTGAACCTGGCAGGTGTGGGCTTGCCTCAGGCCTGCCTCACTATAGGCGTACAGTGGGCGCGGAGAGTGATAGAGTGGTTGTTGGGGCGGGGGTTCAGTGGGTGGGTGGGTGGTATGGTGATAGGTGTTGGATGGGAGCGCGGGTGCACATGAATGCAGCGCGTTCAACAGCAGTGGCAGCCACGCACTGGTGCACCACCCTTTCACCCAGGCTGTGCTGGCTGTGCCTGTGCTGCTGGTGCAGGTGTGAGGGCTGTGGAGGCGAGTGGTCAGCCCACCATCCCCACACCCCAGGCAGCCCTGCGCACTGCCACGCTGCGTAAGAACGCCACACGCTTGCACCTCTCGCCACAACCGCCTACACCCCAAAGCAGCCAGAGGCCAGCCTATACGTCCGCACTGTCACAGATGCTGCAGGGCCTGTCGCAGCTCCCAAAGTTGCAGCACCTGGACCTGTCGCAGCTGCCAGCTGTGCGCGCGAATGCAACGCCAGGGCACCCTCCCTTTGTGGGCTTTGAAGGACTGGCTGTGTATGGGCTGGGGGCAGCCTTGTCGGCCATCAGCACGTTAACGAGCTTGCACCTCAGGCACGTCGGAGTCAAGCCTGGTGGTCTAGCCGTACGGAGCTGTGTATACGGTGCTTGCTTTGCTGCCGTACTGGTGCTTGGCGCACCCAGTGCGTGATGCATGATCAGGGAGAGGTGTGCCAGGTGTGCCGGGTGGGCCACGCACTTGCACACACTCGCTGCATGATTCCAGCAGTCGCGATCAGAGGGGGATGGCTCACTGTTGCGTTGCTTGTCTCGAGGGTGCACGCAGGGGCAACAGGTTGTCAATGGAGGACATGCCACACCTCGGCCGCTGCACCCAGCTGCTGTCGCTCTCCCTGTGCTGGCATGCGTCTGCGTCAGCCACCACCAGCGCTGAACAGGACCACGGGCTAATACCCGCCATGTGGGCTGAAGGTGGGTGGCCTTCGCGCCTGCTGCTTGCTTGCATGCCACGTGGAGCACCATGCACCTGGCCTTGCAGGCACCCTGATTATTGTGCAAGGACGCTTCAAAGGATCGAAGGAATGTATGTATGCATGCTGACGATTCTCTACGCGACATGCACGCACGTCATGTGCATGAACACAATGCTCATGCGTGCGCTCAATCTCACGCGCATGCATGTGCCCATGCCCATGCACAGGCGTCGAGCGCCTGGTCCAGCTGCGCACGCTGCGTGTGGACATGCACAGCGCAGACCTCATGCCACACAGCGCGCGCATGAGTGTTGCACCCCTCACACAGCTCACCAGCCTGCACTTTGAGGGCTGCTGCAGCGTGGCCCTGGCCCTCAGCATCATGGCGCTGAAGAGTGGGTCACCTGTGACGTGGGTTTGTAGGCCCGTTGTTGATGACCTGCTTGTTGATGGCCTGCTGATGCAGCCAAGGGGCTGGTGGCTGGGGGCTGGCACAAATGACTTGACAGGCTCTGGTATGCTGCTCAATCAGGATGTGGCAACTACGTCACTGACGACGCGCTTCTGTCTGCCCTGAATGCTCACAGAGCTGGCTGTGCTGGGACTAGTGCACTCGCACCCGCTAGTGGCATGTCCGGAGCTAGTCGTGCAGGTGGGTGGGTGGGTGTGGGGGCCTTAGCTCAGGGCCGAGCTGATGGTATATTCAGTGCAGGCCTGCTGCCACGATGTGCTGGATGAGGTGTTGCATGCACTGCTGCACAAGCTGGTTTTGCGGGCGGCCCATGATGTACAGGTATGCCGCTGCTGGTCATGGTATAGGCCGGAGTGGCTACACAGGAAGGCAGCAAACATCGGTCAGCGCTTGGGTGCGTCCTGAGCTGGCCATATACCATGTTATCATCTTGACAGACTGGTGCATTGGCATATTGGCAAGCGAGAGGAACACCTGGTACCTGGACTGATACCATGTGGGGTGCAGGTCGTGTCTGCGCTTCCTGAGCTGCGGGAGCTGGATGTGTCACACTGCAGGCCTTGGCCGCAACATGAACGGTTCGGTGCGTGCACAACACTGCAGTTGCTTGCCCCCTGCATGGCCAGGCTGCTCCCTTGGTGTGAGAGGCGCAGGCCCTCTTGGCTGCGCTTCGTACCAGTATGGCCTTGACTTTGGGCCCTGGTGTGACGGCCAGCACGGGAGGTGTCGGTTGGGGCAGTTGAGCGGCGTGGTGCTGAGATGCCACCCCACACCCCGCGACCCAATGTGGCAGCAGCAGCATGGTGGCGCTGGGTGTGACATGCATGCACAGGCTGACTGCTGCACCCCTAGGCGCCAGCCGGAACAGTACCAGTCAGTGCTTTGGAATCACAGGGAACGGGAGCCTACGACACGGCTGATAGGTCACGTGCTTGGCAACAGAAAACAGCCGGGCTCACCCCCTGCACCCCTGTGCCCCCCTGTAGGTGACATCCTCGTGCGTGGCCTGTCCCTGGTGCGCCCCGAGCTGCGGGTGCTCACAATGTCTGACTGCAACATCTTTGGCACCGGCCTGGCCCCTGTGTTCTGCCTGCCTGCGGTGGAGCGGCTCACCCTGGGGGGCAGCCACATCCTGGCGTGCAAGTACCAGAACCTGGGGGCTCTGCACACCCTGACCAGCCTCACGCTCACAGGTGGGCCCTGTGCCATTACATACATATAATGTATATTTATATAATATTTATAAATATATATATATGTATACCGTAGTGTGTCTAATTTTTGGTGATTTTGAATCACCAAAGGGTCTCACCGATATTTTGTCACACTTTGTTGAGCCAAGGGGTCGTCACCTATTCCATTGCTTTACGAAATTCAAGGCTTATTATCTTACCAATGGGCGGCTGCACAGCTTAGCTTAGGGGTCATGGCGCCAAAGTTCAAGAATTTGTTCGAATGTGGGATGCGTCGGGTCTCTTCTTCGCCTGAGTCGGGCTCCAAGTCGGGGTCTGAGGCGGGGTCTGAGTCCTCATCAGATAAGGACTCGGACAGCTCAGATGATGATACACCCCTGATTCAGTACATAAGGCAGGCTAGGAAGTAGAATGTGTGCTGTAGGTCTGAGATACTGGCCAGTTTGCAGAGCATGGAGGTTGGGCAGAGCTGAGTACGGTATGCATGCAGTGTGCAACCTGTGCATCCATAAGCGCATGGAGCAAAGTGTGCGTACGCACTGGAGTAACGTGCAAGACGACGTCACCAAATCACCATCGCACATTACGTTGGGCCAAGGACCCATCACCAATTGTGTTGCCAACCAGTGTCTCCCGGGGGGGGGGGGTCAGAGGGGCATCACCAAAACATATTTCCACCAAAAACTAGGCGCACTACGGTATCTCTCCACACAAAGGGTACAACAGTGGGTACGAATGTGGCTAGGATGCATGACGGGTTGCACAGTCAGCCCAGGCCGTGCGCAGGGCGTGGGCTGCATCAGGGATCGGAGGCTACGCCGTGTCAGTGGCGTTTTGCGTGTGCTTGTGTGGAAGAGCTGTGGGGGGTGAAACTGGCTGAGGTGGCACTGTGCAGAGTGGCAGCGGGATGCGACTGCTGCTGCCTGCAGGGCGCATGATGGACTTACGGTAAGCCGCTGCCACACCCCGCTGCGCCTGCAGCGGCTGGTGCCAGCCTTGCTGTCACCAAACACGCGCGCTGCGCTCAGCGCCACTGTGCACCATGCCCTGTGCTCCTGCAGGTGTGCTGCCGCGCACCTTCGTAGCAGCTGCCAAGAGCGGGGGCTACCAGGAGCTGTCACAGCTGACACGGCTCACCGAGCTCAGAATCCTGTCCACCCCGCAAGTCCTACCAGCAGGCCCGGGCGGGGTGGCTGACGGGGGTGGGGCCAATGGGGGTGTAGGCGGGGGCGGGGCCAATGGTGGCATGGCTAACGGAGGACTCCAGGGGCTCCAGGGACCAGGCCAGCCGCTGCCTGCAGGGCTGCCTGCATGGGCTCAGGCGCTGCCGCCGGCAGTGCAGGCACAGCTCCAGGGCCAGATGCAGGCTGTGGCGGCTGTCGTGCAGATGCAAGAGCAGCTTGGGCTGGCAGGGGCTGCACCGCCGCTGCCGCCACCGCAGCAGCAGCAGCAGCAGCATGTGCTTGGCTTTAACCCTTTGGAAGCCATTAGCGACGATGATGATAGCATGCATGGTGATGAGGAAGAGGAGGGTGATGAGGGGGTTGCGGGTGCAGGCTTGGGGATGGCAGCAGATGATGGGGGTGTTGAGGGGCTCTTGGCAGAGGCTGAAGAGGATGTGGAGGACTGGCAGGATGGAGAAGGACAAGGCGATGGGGAGGAGGATGTCTGGGAGGGCGGGGCAGGTGAGGGTCTGGATGATGAGATGGAGGAAGTGGACGAGGAGCCCGGGGGCGCAGCCGGGCCAGCAGGCCTTGGTCTGCAGGTGCAGCTGCCAGGCCAGGCGGGCGTGCTTTCAGCGGTGGCGGCGAGCCAGAACCGGTACCGGGAGCCCCACCTCCACTTTGTCAGCTTCCTGCCGCGGCTGCGGGTGCGTGTGCACCGTCTTGTTTCCCTTGTACTGCTTTTTTACATCTGCGCCCTGCCACTGGTGCTCGTACGATGTGCTTGCGCGCTTGTGTTTGCTCTTGAACGCGCGGTGTTTGCCGCGGCTCATGCATCTCTGGCTGCATCGTGTTGTGCACGGCCCTCGCGTGCAGGTGCTGGTGCTGCAGTCGCTGCAGTCCAACGGCACGTGCCTGGCCCACCTCGCGTCCCTGCCCCACCTGCAGCAGCTCAAGCTGCAGGGCACGATGGGCCTGACCTGGGCAGGCCTGGAGTGCTTGGCTGCGGTGCGACGCTGTTGGGCCTGTGTGGGGTGATTGTGGGTGTTTGTTCCAGTTGTATTCGTTGCGTGAGTTTGTGGCCAGCTGTGCGAGCCCCACTTGGTCTGTCGTCGCGGATTGTTTTACCTCCTGCACGCATGCAGCTGCGTGGTGGCGCAAGCGCTGCCCATCACCACACCACCATGCGCATCCAGCATGCATGGGCGCATATGCGCACAGGCATGGGGGCACCATCCCCTCTGTTGCCTGCGTAGATCAACGCCAGCATGTGGCCTGCACGCACGCATGCCTCCTTGACACCCACGCTCCCCCTCACATCACCCTCACCAAGTTTGTGCCACCTCATGACTCCCCATCCTCTCACCACCCCTGCATCCGCAGCTGCGCTTGCACGCGCTTGAGTCCTTCTCGCTGGGGGTGTGCAGCTGGTCGGAGCCAGGCCGTGGGAGCCGGGGCATTTGGGATGACCTGGATCAGCGCCACGGTCCCCGCACCTCCTCCTCCTCGGGCAGTGCAGCCGGCATATCCACGGGGCCCACCATGAGTGGGCCCGCCTCAATGTCCACAGCAAGCACAAGCGCAGCCGCCGCCGCGGCAGCGGCCGCTGCGGCACACACGACAGCACCTGCGTGCACCCATGCTGCTGGCGCTGGCGCAGGCATGCTCAGCGCGTCAGCCGCCGGCCCCTCGACCTCCCGGGCTGGCCAAAGTTCCAGCGGCAGGTTCCTGGCAGCTTCTGGAGCGCAGGGGGCCAATGTACCTGCCCACGCGCAGCCTGGAGTAGTCCACCTGTTTGCAGCAGTGCGGCAGGCCATGCCCGACCTGCAGGCGCTGCATGTGGATGGCTGTGCAGGTGGGTGCGGGGCTGTGAGGTAGTGTGACGTAAGGCTTGAACTTGAGGCCAGTCAGTTGTCTTCTCTGTCTGGGGGTCGTGTGTTCTGCCTCTTGCCTGGTCACCGGCTCGTGCGCAAGCTCTTGGTCCCCAAATCTCCCACAACCACAACCCTCTGTCCATGCATCCCCACCCACCCCCCAATTTCTTCATTTTCCACGGCCGCTGCGCGCCCCGCAGGCCTGACGCTCGCCGGTCTGTCCACGCTCACCACCCTCACAAGCCTGCGCTACCTCACGCTCTCATCACTGCCCTCACGGCTTGCCGAGGAGCGCAGCGCCGTGGTGGCGGCCCTCACCCACCACCCCTCCCTCCAGTTCGTGCACGCCACATCCCTGCACACGGAGCAGGGCCCTGGCTTCATGCTGCTGCGCACACGGGGGGCTCTGCTGGAGCTGGGGTCTGTGGCTGTGTCAGACCATGGGGTTGCCCCTGGAGCCGCCACCCCTGGGGCTAGGGCTGCTGAGACCCCACAGGCATCCGGCTCCATGTCCATCAGCTTGATGGATTCACATGATGACTGAGTTAGGGGCCCAGGGGCTGAGGCGTGCGCGTGGGTTGGGTTGTGGCGGCCAGTGCGTGTGTGTTGGGGCGGACGGGTTGGTTACAGCGACGTAACGACAGACGGCTGCTGCGTTGGGGCGCAGACGGGATCGTATGAAACTACCAATGTGTGGTGCCGCTGTGCAAACCTATGGGGGGGGGCTGCACACTGTGCGGCATGACCTGTACGAAACACAGGCTCGGGTGACGGCTGCCCTGCTTTCCTGTGCTTACTTGTGACCAATGAAGAACCGCTGGGGTGTCATGCTGCTGCATGCAGAACAGCTCGCTTGGTGCCTGGGTGCACTGATGTTGAACAGAAGCTGGACGTATATTTCAGACCTGTATGGGCTGTAACCAGCGCAGGGACGCATCAACAGGCGGCCATAACAGAATAGTGATGTCACACAGTACTGTCGGCAAAGCCAGGAAAAGCTTGCAGGAGAAGCCATTAAACTTTAAGGAACCGTGTGAGCTGCAGCCACATCACTCATCACCCTCCTCCTCTTCCTCCTCCTCCTCGCGCGCCGCACGGCTGCGCTTGCGCTTGCCTGCACGGTCCTGTGCCTTGTCCTTTGCAATGAGCTCCGACATCACGGCCGCTGAGATACCTGCGGGTGCATCCACACACCAGAACCAAGAGGGTGTGTAAAAGGCGAGCAATGCATAGAAGCCAGTTACGTATACAGGTTAGTTACTACAAGCATCCAGAAGGTATGTTAAAGTGGGCCACCCAATCAAGGAAGCATCAAAATATCAAAGTATGGCACCCTTGCGGGTGCTGGAGGTCTCCTTGCTGACGAGGGGGGGGCTGGCAGTACATGGCTGCATTGCCCCAAGCCTTGGGGCACTGAGCCGTGGAGGTGGCCAATGGACTCTTCCAGCAAGGTGGTTCAGCATCTGAGATCTTGAACTTGCTGCATGCAGTTGGCATGCGGATCCCAACAACCAAACCAGAGCCCCAAAAAACTGACATACTCCCATCCCGTAGTGTCTCCTTGAATAAACCCAGTCCCACTCACCCTCCTCATCCTCCAGCTCCATCTCCTCACTCTCATCCTCCTCACTCTCATACTCATCCTCCTCCTCATCCTCCTCATCCTCTCCGTCCGTGTCTGCGCAGTGCACACAGCACGTGTATCACAAACTGTGGGCATTGCAGTGATTGCAGGCAGTCAGGCATGAGCGAGACACAGGCGGCTGAAGCAGGTGTCACTGATCATCGGCCGGTTGTACAGTGCAGCGCTCCAGACCTCCAGTATTGCGCCATACACTTGCATCCTGATCACCTTCAGGCAGGCAGGCGCCTGCTGGTGCGCATCATGGGCCAGCAGCCACCCCACCCACACCCACATCCACAATTCACAACCAGGGGCCACCCACCGCCCAGATCCTCCTCCTCTACAGCAGCAGCGCTGCTCGGCCCCGCCCCGCTGGGGCCCGCACCACCACCCTCTGCTGTGCGGCCACGCTTTGCTGCCTTGCGTGGCGCTGCCGCCTCGCCGTCTTCAGACGCCTCGGGGTCAAAGTCAGAGTCCTCCTCATCGTCACTGTCTTCATCCTCCTCGCCCTCCTCGCCCTCCTCGTCCCCGTCGCCCACCGCCCCCTCGCCTGCCCCGGCCCTGGCACTCGCCTTGGCCTGGGCTGCAGCCGCCTCCTCGGCAGATGTCTGCAGTGCGTGCATGTGGGTGTATGTGGGACTTGTGTGTGCAGCTCAGAGCGGCATTGCTTGGCACTCTCAGCACCGGCAGCACGGATCGCAGACATCGCAAATTCAGGGATATTCACAGCCACAGCCGCAGCCACAGCGTCCTGAGGTGTGACCACTGAGGCCGTTGCAGGCAGCCAGGCAACAATGGGCACATGCAAGCAGCCATCACCCTGCCATCACGAGCGCCCAGCACTGGACATCCAGCTGTGGCAGGCTGAGACCCCCCTCCCCCTTGCACACGCACCTTCAGCTTGCACTTGCTGATGTAGCCCTGCAGCTTGCCCAGCTCTGAGCGCTCAATCTGTCCAAACTGAATGTCCCCGTGCGTGCTCGTGTGCAGCACCATGTCAAACGTGGTAGAGCCCCCCGCGGCACGGGCCAGCTCCACCCACCTACCCCAGCAGAGCAACACGACAGGCAGCAGGGTGCGACAACTCTTGCAATCTTGCTGATCCGTGATCCGTACCCCGTGATTCCATGATCCGTGATCCTTGATCCGTGATTGACCTCAGCCAGCCATTAGAAACACACCATCAAGAAATGACGTGAAAGGACACAAGCGCCAGTCTGTTCCCCTGCCCCAGCTGGGGTCCACTACGCCAGGACAGGGGTCTAGGCAACACAAGCAAGCTGGTGCACGGAACAGCCCCCAGCGTGGACCCCCAGTGAGCTCAATAAAACCAACACCATGAACCAGCCCGGCAGCACTGGTCGTCCCAATACAGCATCCCCGTCATGGCCCCTGCCCGGCCTGCTAAACATACTGGGATGACTCACTTGATCGTGTCATGGCCGATGTACAGGGCGGGGCGCTCAATGAACGCGAATGCAGAGGGCATGGGGATCAGAAGGCCCTGGTTCACCTTGTGGTACGCGCTGAACCCCACCTCACCTGTACAGCCCACATGCGGCAGTACAAGCTCACATCACACTCGCATGGAGTCACATGGGACTGAGCTTCGGCTGGCAGACCCATGTTCCGTCACCAGTCAGGGGCAAGGGGCAGGAGCAGGCGGTGTGCCTTGCGGTGACAGATTGCATCCTGTAGGGGTGCTGCCTGTGGAAGCTGTGGTCCAAGGCTCAGCAGGGCGCAGTGTTGACCGAGTATTGCTGGCTGCGAGGTGCGCGGTGGTCCGGCACCAACCCTGCCCGCCTTTGTTCGCGTCATGACCCAGCACCTGCAAGCCCCCAGTAGGCCCTGACCCCGCCCCGATTGGCTCGACGTGGCTTGGGGCCCTTCAGTCAAGAACAACCCCCTCTCCCAAAACCTCCCGCACGACCCACACCACCCACAGCACCCACAGCACCCACCCACCCTTGAGTGTGGTGTACACATCGGGGTCTGGGGACACGAAGCTCGTCACACCCGCCAGGCCCAGCGCCTGGCACAGCACGATTGCTGCCGGCCCTGCCAGCGTGGCCCCGTCCTTGCAGGCAACTGACAGCTGGGAGTCTGCCGTGGTCTGCAGTTGCACATAGCAGGTCAAAGGGTTGGTGGGGAATCAAATACCACGGAGTTGATGCCTGTGCAGAGCCTGCTGAGACGAGGTGTTAAGTACTAGGCCAGCGTGAGTGGCTTGTGGGTTACTCCTCCAACTAAAATAGCAGTGTGCTGGCACACGGTGTGCTGGCGAGCTGAACAGGCATCAATACAGGCCCAACATTGCATGCATATCGATGCCAGCACCATTCACGTTTTGTGCCTGCATGTCATGCAAGGTGCATGCTGGCCGTGCTTGTTGTGAGCTTGCCACACACCTGGATGATGATGTTCTCATACGTCTGCTTGCCCACCACCACGCCACGCCCCTTATCCAGGGCTATAATCATCAGCACTTTACCTGTGGTCAGTTGAATGCATTTTGTGCACAAGGATGGCATTTCGTGCTTCACATAATGTGCCACTGCGCTCAGAACACAGCAAGCTGCGGCCTGCCCTGGTGTCTATTACCCCACTTCTGCCGCATCGGCATGCCCGTGCAACCATGCCAGCCGGCTGCGCAAGCACCACTATCCACGCACAGACATTGGCTGTTACGGACGCACCCTTAGTGTCCTTGGGGATGTTGTCCAGAATCTGCAGCAAGCAGTACAGTGCACCCTCAGAGCATGTGTATGGAAGCATGTACGCATGCCAGCCTGAACAGCAGGCACACTGTGACGAGCATTTCATACATGCCGCTTGATCCCAGCAGCAGTAGCTATGCAGTACAGGAGCATTGCCCCACCGGCTTGCTCGCTCCTGATTTTATCGATCGCTCATGCAACCACTCAAACCGACTCCAACAGCTGCTCACCGCGACTGTCTGAATGGCAGCCGCAGACGCGGTGAACTCCCCTTTAGGCGTGCTGAACACCAGCGACTGCTCAAATATGGACAGGTTGTGCTTGCCACTGTGGGCAGAGCGTGCAAGTACAGGTATGCATGCCTCGTGGGTGCATAATGCATGTCATGGAACATGTCTGCATGCTGTGCACGCTGCCACATGGCACAAGGACATAAACCCCATAATCCTGTCTTTGAATACACAGGAAAAGCAGCAGTTTACTGCTCTCACCGAGGGTTTAGGACACTCAGTTCATTGATGGTGCAAATGGCCCCTGACAGGTCGGTCTTCGCCACTTCTGGCGCTGCATTTTCCTTTCCGCTTGCTTTACCAGCTGCATTGAGCGGTGCAATTTGAGATCAGATCGTTCTCCGTGGGATGCAATTGAACGCTCCAAGGGTGTTCAGTCCACTGCGCACCCGCTTCCTTAGCAAGTTTAGCGGCCGCATCAGTCAGCTGTTGCTTTTCATTCGTGGGCAGCTGGCTCGCCTTAATCAGACTTAGCAGCTCCTGACCTGCGATATACTGCACCAGCGTTTTATCCGACATGCCTACAATCCGAAGCTGAATCCATGCGTTGGCAGTTGCATCAGGCATTTTTGGTGGTCACAGGTCAAAGGCTGTACGGATGTGTACTGCTGGTTGCGAAAAAGTACACACGTGCTGCCCATGCCTCTGCCTGGCACAGCGATCTGCATGACCTGTTTACAGTTGCATGTAGTGCTATGTTGGCATATGGACACCCAGCAACCCCATCGGCTTGCTTCTGTACCCCCCTCCCACCCACCCACCCACCCTTTCACTAGCTGCATGCACAGCAGTTTGCTGCTGCAACCAGGATCTCCCAGCATGCCCCAAGTATTCTAGTTTACACGCGTGCCGAGTTGTTGTTCATGGACGCCTGGAACACCGCAAGCGCTGCTTGCTGCTTCACCTCCTGCGCATGCCATGAGCAAGTCCAAACAGTACAGCAGATCAAGTTGAGTACAGCACGCCACATGGGTACCCAGCTGCAGGCTCGCTGACAGCATCCCACACATCCTCCTCCACCTTCCATGGCCCCTCCAGCCCCTGCAGGCGCCCCAGGCCCCTTGCCAGCACAGCCATCCTCCAAGCCCACCCCAACACCTACCCAATCGTGCACCTCCCCTGTCCCCCAGGTGTCCAGACAACACGATCATTGGACCCGGAACGAGCAATGCACGCGC
>BDCZ01000453.1:0-16767 GCA_001662365.1 Chlamydomonas applanata | reverse complement strand
CACATGCACGGCAGGCCCCGGCATCCTCACCTCCCCCCACCCCCACCTCACCGCCACACACACGCACACACACAAAAACAAATGCCCCCCCCCTCCCAAGCCCCGCACCTTGACACCGCCCGCGCCACGGAAGAAGAAGTATGCATCCTTGAGGCACCAGAAGCACCACACCGCCTCAACACACCAGAAGCATGCGCCAACGATGAAGATGACACCGGGGAATGCGGCCACGTCAAACGCCTGCATCGCCGCCACAAATCCCGTGAACGACCAGCGCTCGTTGTTGATGGGGATGGCTGCGAGCAGCAGGGAGGCAAGGTTGCAGAGTTTCAGGGCTTCAGGCCGTGGAGTTCAAGGTATGCCAATGGTGCATGGATTGTGGTGTATAAGTTTCGGGTGCCTGATTTGTAGAGACGATGGCAGTAGGTTGAAGGTGGCCAGAAGCAGGAGCTGCAGGGATTCAGCTTGCTGTAGCACTGCCCGGCAGAGGCGCTGCGACTGGTAGGGCATGCCGCGATTGCTGACCCACAGCCACAGCACCACACACATCCCCGGCTGGCTGCGCATGCAGCTCTTATGGCTGCCCCCGCATGGCCGCAGTGCATATCTTGTTATCGTATCTGTTGTCGGGCGCGCACAGCAGTGACACCCAAGCAGCCCCACCAAGCGGCCACCACGCACCTATGGCGGCCCAGATGCAGAACGCGATGTGAACAGTGAAGAAGACGAAGAAGGCAACGTAGCCCATGGTGCCGTCATCGCGCGCGGCTGCGTAGATGCGCTTGTACCACAGCCAGAAGCTGAGGGGGATGCCCAGCACCCAGTAGATCACTGCGTGCGCAAAAAGAGCGAGGGTGGTGACACCGTGTTGGAATACCATGTGGTGAGTAGGTGCGGCTGGTATGCAATGCCATGTGTTAAGACATGCAATGCACAAGCCAGCAGCCAGGAAATCATTAGCGGTGACCTCGCCGACCACCCCGCCCAGACACCCAAATACCCACACATCCCGCCCAGACACGCCTACATCCACACACCCCACCCAGTCATCATGCCCCCTCCCCACCTGCCAGGAACCAGCTCGCCACGCGATCCTCTGCGTCCTTGTAGCCCAACATCACACTTGCGCAGAACAGCTGGAACGACAGGCACCACACCAGGCCCTGCAGGCAGGCGCATGGCATGGGGAGCAGCAGCGGCGGCCAGTATCAGCGAGCATGGGGTTGCACACCAGGGCTGCGCTGCGCGACTGGCCTGGTCTTGGCGGAGCACACCGGTCCGCTGCTGAAAGTCAGACAGTCACACAGTCAGCTGACAGTCAGACAGTCAGGCAGTCAGTTGATAGTCAGACAGTCCGCTGATGACAGCAACTGGGGGAGCACAGCAGCACACACACTGCACAGCCATGGCCCTGTGCCGCACTCGCTCGCATACTCATCCTGTGGCACCCTGCTGCTGTGTCAGGCCCACACCAGCTGTTCACACCTCCGTTGCACGCTTCTGCCGGTGGCTGCAGGCCCTTGCTTGGCATTCCCTCATCCACTTACACCCTGGCTCTTCACCTGGTCGGCAGCCCCACATCGACCGCCTGGCTCGGCCTGGCTTGGCCTGGCTTTCACTCACCCACCAACACAGGTAGACCTCACGGACCACCCGCTTTGACTTGTCAGGGATGTCACCGGCGATGTCGTGGTGCATGAGCGGGAGGCAGATGGGCCAGTTCTTCTTCTTGATCACCGCGCCGCTGGCCTTGAGCTCCGCCTCCAGCGTCTTGAGCTGCTTCTCCTGTGGACCCGGGAAACAAATAAAGGAGTTCATGGCAACGCCAGGCGTGCATGGAAGCGCGCAGCAGTGCATCGCTGGGTGCACTCCCAGGTGCCGCATGGCATTACAAAGGCGCGCGTGAGCGCTGTCTAAGCAGCACGACCAAGCAGGCCCCCGGTCGCGGGCAGTTGCTCGCAGTGCAGGCGGTGTAGTGCGCACGCCATTCCAGACCAGCGTGATTGACGGCGTGCGGGTTGGAACCGGGTGTGCAGTGAGAGTGTCCATGGGCAGGGCGGCATGTGCAGCATCTTGCCGTGAGCACCCCACAGCGCAGGACCCCAGCTGTGTGGACGGGCCCCTGGCCTGTGCACGCAGCACTGCAGGCTTCCCTGCATGAGCAGGGAGGAGTCCAAGGGCCTGGGCGCATGTCCTGACCCCGTCGGCAAGTTACCTGTGCTGACCCTGCCCCGCACCTTGTCTGCTAGCTCCTTCTCTTTCTGCTTCAGCGCCCGCTCACGGTCCTGTGGCGTAGCATGCGTGTGGCGTGCATGGCATGCTTGGACCGGGTCCGCACGAAGCTCACGACCCAAGCACGATGTGTGGTACGGGCACAGGCCTCGCCCGTACGAGCGCGATGCTGGGCCGATACAAATCCAGCTAAGAGAGGCACCCGCAGCAACACAGGTGCACACGAGGCGCGCACGCCAGAGTCACGCAGCGGAGCTTTGCACGTGTCAGCCGTGCTGGTGCCATGCGCCCTTGCGCCTTGCGCACATGAGACCTACCGCGAAGCTGGCTGACCCAGCTGCATCTGCTGCAGCAAACGACCCCGGGTACGCCCCTCCTGGCGCGGGAGTCGCAGCTGGCATGAACGCGTTGCTGAACGCGCCCGTAGGCTGTGGCGGAGGAGGTTGCGCTGCATAAACGGGATTTGCCTTTGAACCCTTTGTGGGTGCCGGAGCTGCCGGTACTTCTGATTCCTCTGGATCAACGAGGGGCTTGGTGCCCCAGGCACCTGAAGCGAGATCGTTTGCAGGACCAGAGTCACATCAACCTTCCAAAAATCAAACAGCTGAACCAGATGCAGAGGGCTGAAACTTATTGTACGCTGTTAGCTTCTGCCTAGCCCTGAGGGTGACATCAAATCAGGGGCAGGTTGTTGCCTTACCTCCGCCCATAGCACCCCATCCACCCTGCATGGTTTAGCTGGATCCCTAGCTTGAAAATGAGCCCAACTGGCGAAGTCCAACAGATAGCACCTGAGCACTGTTAAAATTGAAAAATGAAAGAGCCTTGTGATAATCAGCTTTGCGCAAACACACATCCCATATACGCAACGTTTTCTTGAAGTCCTATGACCAGGATGTAGGGCTTAGGGTGTGCACATTTCAGCCATTGCGACTCGCAAAAATATCATTATATATGCACACGATGGCCGATCAAAGCATTACCTAGGCCTCCCGGCTCTAGCTCGACGACGGACGATGGGCGGCCAGCGAGGGAAGGGCGGGGGGAAGAAGGGGGGAAACCCTGGGGTTGGTATTGATTTCAAGAAGGCCAAACACAAAGTCGGAAAAAAGCTACCCAAGGCGCAGAATGAGACGGATACCACTATCAAAGCGCGCGCCATCAACTTGCCAAACCAGGGCATAACGGAAGACAAGGATGGCATAGCCGTCAACTTCCAAAACCACACTCTAAAGGTACTGCCTGTCCTCCCATGCGGCACACATGGGCGGCTGCGCCCCCTGCGCTGCATGTACCAAATGGCGAGGAGTGCAGGATCTCCATGCATGCGACGCTGCTGCACTCGACCCACTGTTGCATGCACCTGTACGTCCTGGGCCACAGGAGCTGCTGGGCCAGAGCAGCCATTACGCGGAGAAGACACGCAAGCATGCATTGGAGGGCATCAAGGACCTGTTCACGCGGCATCCTGAGGAGCTGAGGGCACACGTGGGCACCTTCTACACCAGGTGGGGGCCTGGGCAGAGGAAGCCGCTGTGGATCGCTTGCACTGTAGAACAAGGGGGCTGCCCGCTGCATGACCCAGGTGCGCCAGGTGCGCAGGATGCATGCACAGCGGCTGCTGGGTGGCAGCAGGCCGCTGCACCGCACGGTGTAACGCGGAGCAGCACCAAACAGCTCAGGAAACCAGCTGCTCATTACTTGAATGGGGCGCTGCTGCCTTGGGCGTTTGAATATCGATGATGTCCACTTCTATCAACACTAGATTCTGACGGCTGGCTGCACCCGCGCGCTGGCGCTACACACACAGTGTGGTGCCCCGCATCGGGGATTCAGACGCCGGCGTGCGCACAGCGCTTCAGGGACTGCTCCGCGATGTAGTAGTGCCTGCACTGGATGGCGGGGTGTTGCAGCCGTTCATGCCATTCATCATGGCACATGTGTGTGCGGCGATGACGCACCTCAGCCTGGATGTGCGCGATGATGCACTGGTGTTCCTGGACATACTGGTGCGCACGCGCTGGTGTAGATTGGGCGGGGGTACTGGTATGAGGGGCATGGGGGTATGGGGAGGAGGGGATGTGAGCGGTAGGGAGGGGGTGTGAGGGGGAGGGGGCAGGTGCAGCGGGGTGCGTGTGTGTGCCTTGCGGAGGGGGGCGCAACGTTCTCGGGCTGCCGAGTTGGTGTGTGCATGGGGTGGGGGCGTGGGACTGGGACATGAGCACGCAATGCACTAAGCAGTGGTGGGCACAGAAAGCAGCGGGGGATTTAGGGCAGGGAGACTGGCAGGTGCAGGGGGGGCCATTGGCGTGGCAGCCTGTGCAGCCTGCTGTTGCTCCCTCCATCTATGCCACAGCGACCCCATGGGCTCCACACCTCTGCAGATGGACCACTGCCCATCACTGGTGGTGGGCGGCTTCCTGGGCCCGTGCCTGCAGCACTTTTCAGGCCTGCTGTCAGCCAGCCACCGGGGGCGCTCCATCAAAGCGGCCTCGATCAAGGCGCTGCTCAAGGTAATGAGAACATCCAGCAGTGTGCAGCATCTGGCAGCAGCACTGTACACCGTACAACACCCTCAGCCGGTGTGGCCCCTTGCATACCGTACCCGTCAACGTGCACGACCTGTGTTCGTGTGCACGACTGTGCGTGCCTCAGGTGCTCAAGGCGCTATGTGGCTTCCTACGCCGCGCGTTCCCCAAGCAGCAGGGCAGCGGGACCGCCGGTGCAGGCGCGAGCAGCACCAGTAGCCAGGCGGCTGCAGCGCGTCGCGCGCAGAGGGCGCACACCACGCTATTCACTGATCGGTGCGCGTATGCCCCATCCTACACCGCCTCAAGCACCAACTACCAGCCAGCTGGTTTGCTCCTTGAGGGTGGGGGGCCTCATGGCAGCGGTGCGGCTGCTGCAGCCAGTGGCAACGCAAACGGGGGCAGCTCAGCCGCAGGAGATGGGGACTCTCCTGCAGCACTTGCACGCAAGCTCGTGGGCCAGTTGTTTGATGCGTGGGCTGAGTGCAACCCTGCCCAGCTGGCCTTGGCCCCCGAGTCGGAGCAGGTGCAGGCACTGAACGCAATTCTGACAGCGGCCATCAGCCTCGTGCGCAACCTGGTGCTGCCGGGCGCGAGCGCGGGGGCGCGGCACCAGTCGCAGCTTGCAGGGCGTGCTGCGCAGGCGCAGGTGGTGCAGGCCGCGGAGGCGGTGCTTAAAAGGCTGGCGCCAGCATTCCCCACCTCCATGCCAGCTGTCAAGCCACCAGCTGCTATCCTGGAGGGCCTCATCCAGTACAACCTCAGCTGCTGCCAGCTCATGGTGTGCTTCCTGCCACTGCACATGCAGCTGGGGGATCAGATGGAGTCAGAGGCAGCAGCAGCAGCAGCAGCTGCGGTGAGCACAAGCCAGGCACCAGGCGTGAAAGGCAGCAGGGGCCAGGGGCTGAAGCCTGCGATCATCAACTCCCTGGTTGCCCAGTCAGACTGGGTGGACGGGCTGGTCGCGTACTACACGGGCGTACTGCAGCGGGGCGTACTGCTGCCGGCGGTTACGATGCTGGCGGAGCGCACGACGATCGACGAGCCTGGCAGTACCGCAGGTGGGGGGGGAGGCAGCACAAGTACGTCAGCTCCAGGGTCCGCCGCCAGCATGCCCACCTCCACGGCATCTGCAGCGTACAAGGGTGTGCTACAGGGGGTGGAAGCTGCAGTCCGGGTGGTGCCTTCACTACAGGCAGCTGAACTGTTGGACGCGGTGGCCCAGTTCGCGGCGCGGCTGCCATCCCGTGCAGCCAACCGCGCACAGTGCCTTGCGTTGCAGCATGGGCTGGTCAAGGCGTGGCAGCGAGGGGAGCTGTGGCTGGCTCCGGAGCAGGTGGGCGGGTGGCTCGGCAGCCTTCCTAAGCTATTGTGGGAGCTGGGGGCAGCTGCGCCAGACACATCCGCGCTGTGCCTTCGCATGCTGCACGACGCGGCGCGCTACAGCAGCGCGGGCGGTGTGCCTGCAGCCGCCGGCGACAGGCAGCCCTCCGCGCCCTCGGCCTTGTCCCTGGCGCTTTCCCAGCTGCAGCCGCAGCTCGCGCCGCTCTTCGCTGTGAAGATGCCGGCACGGCCTGCGAAGCGTGCGCGCGTGGAGAACAGCGGCGCAGACACCCCTGCAGCCACCGCCCCTGCAGCCAGCATGCCAGGGGTGCTGACCAAGCTGCCTGAGCCCTTGCAGCAGCTGGCCGTTGACATGCTGTACCACATTGGGGCCCTGGACCGCACCCTGCTGCGTGCGGTGGTGTGTGCTGCACAGGAGGGCCAGCTGAGCCCTGATGTGGCACTGCGGGCAGTGGAGGTGCTGGTGCTCAGGTTGCCTGAGCAGGAGCCAGCCACAGCTGGCAGTGCTCTCCTCACACTGCTCTTCCCCCAGGCCCACCTGTTGGCGCCTGCGCCTGCACCCAAGGTAGATAAGCCAACAGATGTCACAGGTTCACAGGCGACGGCTGAGTCAGGGGCAGGCAGGCTGCTTGAGCAGGTGGAGCTGGTGCTGCGCATGGTGGAGAGCTACGCCCCAGCAGGTGCTGTGCTGGCGCTCCTGGGGCCACAGCTACAGCCCCTGCTGACCAGCCCGGCTGCCCCAGCTCCACCCCTGCACCTGCACAGCGCGCTGAGGCTGCTCACGATGCACGCGGCGGCAGCAAACGCCGCGCAGGGCGGAGCGGCTGCCGGGCCAGAACCACCGCAGTGGCTGTCCCGTGCACTGCCACAGCTGTGCGCCCAGCTGTGCCTCTCAAACAGCACTACAGGACAAGGCAGCTCTCCAGGCTCTGGTGATATGGCAAAGCTGGCTCAGGCCACTGTGCTGGGCCTGGTGAGTACCCAGCCAGAGTATGGGGCCCCTGTCCTGGAGGCGCTCTCTGCCCAGGTGCAGCAGGGCGTGCTGGCAGCGCAGCCAGGCGCGGCGGCGCAAGGTATGCAAGCCGCGCGCCAGCAGTACGTGGCAGCGGTACAGCTGGCGCAGGGCCTCCTGTGGTTGCCGCCCGCCAAGCCCCACCTGCTAGCTGCACGTGCAAGGGTACAGGGGGCGCTGAAGCCACTCGCAGCAGTGCAGCAGCTGCCGAGCCATATATCAGCAGACGCGGCCTGTGCGGCTGAGCTGACGCGGTTGCAACATGCAGCACTGGATCTGTTTGGGGTAGCATAGGCCTTGGAGGGGGGCGTCGAGAGTTGGGGTGTGTACTAATGAGCAGGGCGTGAAGCCTGCTTCTGGTATACTGCAAGACTGCTGCCATGAACGAACAGATGCGAGGCGATTCCAGCAATGATTGACAGTAGCACAGGTCGCACGAAGCTTTGATCTGCTCATCATCTGCCATGGGTGCACCAACTGACCTCCTCATGTAACGAAACATCTCCACCTGTCAGGTTACACCTGCGCTGGCATGCACGGCACCTATCAGCTTGCAGCTGCCAGCTTTGGGCCTGTTCATGTAAGAACCAGCTTGCTAAATCCTGCTAAACCTCTGCCTCTTAACCATGCCACCAGCTTGCCTGGAACGATGCAAACGGGTGCACCAGCTGGATCAGCAGGACAAACCAGAAGCAGGTTCCAAAGGCGATACCTTTCCTGCCGCCCAAGGTAGCTGCTGAGCAGTGTTTGGGGAACTGACGAGTTCCAGCTTTTTGGGAGGCACCGAGCTCCACATCCCCAGCAATCACGGGTTAGTGAGTTTACACTGCTTGATGCCACGTGTCCCATTCTCGTCGTGCATCACTGTCTCGCCATGCATATGGTTGCAGTACTGTGTGTGTGCAGCATGCGTGCAGCATGTGCAGTATGTTGCAGTATGTGTGCAGGCTCTTGTCTGTCGAGCGCGGCATGGGTAGGGTGATACTGACCACGGCACCAAGACGCTGGAGCCCACCCCTGGTGACATACTCAAGGATCCCAAAACAGCGTTTGAAGCAGCAGAGGACATGGCAACGGCCATCAACCAGCACATTCCAATACAGGATTGAAGCTGCAGATCGTGGGGTCAGGATTGCAAAACAAAAAGGCACTGGAGGCAATGGGCCCCCCAATGAGGCCCCAATGAGGCCCTGAAGGCAGCTGGCGGTGTCTGAGAGGCTGGAAAGGGCTTGCTCACCCTTCACCGTATCCAGCATGGCCAGCTGCGGAAGGATACTCTCTCCTGGGTCAAGCTCAGTCTTAGGTGTGTTGTGTAGCACAGCACCAGGCGTTGTCGGCACTGCACATTTGGCTCTGCTGGCAGCGAGGCTGACACGTCGTGTATGTGTGGCAACCAGCCGCAGGGCTAAAGTCAGATGTCAAGGATGTGCCCAGGCATGGTGACGAATGCCAGTGGTGCTATCTGTGAGGGCTGCCTCCTGTGCACGCACGCTTAGGGTATGCCATGCTGAGCCGTGCTCACTGCTGCGTGAGGCAGGGGCTACTGAGCTGCAGTCTGGTGTGCAAGCTCTGGTGCAGCAGTGAGGAATTGAGAACTATCTAGAAAAGTTCTTGGAAACAGCTTCTTGCCAGGTCCACCACAGAGAGTCATTAGAGCCATACTGAACGCCAATCCCCGCACTGCCTGCATGCGCGCAACAACAAGAACACTTATAGCTGATCTTGCACGAGTCTCCCAGCTTCTGTTTGCATCATCAGGGTCATCCACCAGCATGCTCGCTGCCAATCAGACCTTGCAGGGTGAGCCCTTGCACATTAAATTGCAGCTCGGATATGCTTTGGCTGGCTCGGCAGTGTTGCTGACCTGGACCTATCAGAAACATCTGGGGCAAATGGAACAACCCACGTGCAGGTTCTGCACAAGGTGTTTGTAGTGCTGTTCCGAAGAGTGTTCCGCATGCTCGGAGCGTTCGGAGCAGCACCTGGGGCATTCCTGCATCACAGGCATCGCACCAGCTGCTCGGAGCTGCTTCCCTCGTTAGCGCTGCGCCCATTGTGCAGCGGTGAGAGGATCTGCACAATTGCGAGTCTAGTTGGGAATGGGTCCCGCACATGGTGATGCATGGGGTGCGTGTGACCCATGCATGCCATGCCCATGTCCCACCACCCCCAGCAAGCGTGCCTGACCTGCACTTCCCTCATGCGCATGCACTCACCCCCAGGACTCAGCGGCGCCATGTCTCAGCCCGCGCTGCTGCCAACAGCGGCTCAAGTGGGGCCGGGCGCAAGATCACCCAAAATGAGTTCACCGACAAAGCGTGGCAGGTGTGCGCGCGCACCAGTGCAACCCCTCCATGGCATGCATGCAGCTTCCGGGCGCAGGCGTACACGCACGTAAACGTACTGCCCGTCATGGCACAGCGTCGCGCGGTATGCTGGTCGCGCTCCATGCAGCAACCAGTCAGCGCCCCATCATGGCCCACAGCCATTCCATGCATGCTCATGCATAGTACACGCCCTCAACCCTTTCCGTCATCGCGGCACATGCCCACACGCCGCACGCCCCCAACGCTTCCCATCATGCCCACAAACTGCACATGCGCCACACACGGCTCCACAATCAAACTGCAGGCCATCGTTGCCGCCCCTGAGATTGCCAAGGAGTACAAGCAGCAGATCGTAGAGACAGAGCACCTGGTCAAGGCGCTGCTGGAGCAGCCAAACGGCCTGGCACGCCGCATTCTGTCCAAGGCAGGCAGTGAGCCCACTCGGCTGCTGGACCGAACTGATGCACACATCCGGCGCCAGCCCACTGTATCAGACTACTCCCAGCAGGTGTGTGAGGGAGTGAGTGAGTGGGTGGGTGGGTAGTTGGGTAGTTGGGGCTGGGTATGTATACAGTATGTACTGTGTGTGTGAGTGAGCGAGGAGGGAGGGAGGATGAGTGAGAGGGAGAGCGAGAGAGTGAGTATGCGGGTGTAGGAGCAGGAGTGTGTGCGCCCCAACCTGTGTATGGGACCATTTATAGCAGGCACACAACTTATATACAGAACATGCCAGCAATACCGACCATATACTGTGGAAGCATTCCTCACCCGTCGAGTGCCCCCCTCCTCAAGCACGCATACCCCGGCCTCCCCCTCAGAGCACACACTCACAAACCCTGGGACCCCCACCACCCCCAACCCCAACCGCAACCGACCCCACCACCCCAACTCACCATATACACACACCCAGGTGCTGGGGCGCAACCTGGAGGGCGTGGTGAACCGTGCCATGGACCTGAAGTCCAAGTTCGGGGACGCGTTTGTGAGTGTGGAGCACTTGGTGCTGGCGCTGGCGGAGGACAGCAGGTTTGGGGCCCAGCTGCTGCGCGGGGAGGGCATCACACAGGTACGTGTGGATGGCTGGGCAGGTTGGGATCTTGCGAGGTATTCAGGCTGGAGTTGAAGGAGGGCATCACACCGGTAATGTGTGGCTCATATGAACGTTGCCAGCAGATGGGGGTCTGCGCAGGGGCCAAGGTTGGGGTTGGAGGAGATCATGCTTGTGGTTTTGTGATCAGCGTCAAGTCGGGCCATATGCACAACCGTAGGTGGTGTCCTCTCACCCGAACTGGCTGGTTATATAGATCTGGTGGTGCTAGTGTGATGTGTGATGTACTGCAGCGTGGGCTGCAGGTACACAGTACACAGCGCAACTAGCGACTGGTTCTGGAGTTAGGGCGACTGGTTGTAATGGCTGGATAAGCTAAGGTTATGGTGTAGTCACTGCCGAGGCTGGGAGTCACCCAAGAGCCAAGGAGGAACTGTAGCTGTACGCTACACTCCCCCCGGTCTGGCTAGTGACGTCCCCGGAACGGCTTGGGTGCTACGACTGTTCTGAGTGCGCCTTGCGCTGCAGCCCGCCCACGCTGATTCTTGCGCGGGCTGGTGTGCTGCGGCTCTCCACCAATCGAGCGCCAATACGGCTCGATCAGCGTTGCCAGCAGATGGGGGTCTGCGCAGGGGCCAAGGTTGGGGTTGGAGGAGATCATGCTTGTGGTTTTGTGATCAGCGTCAAGTCGGGCCATATGCTTTGTTGATGTGTTCAGTTTCTTTGCTGTGTGGCTGTCATGCTTGTCTATGCTCTAGTGTGATGGGGGCGCGGGTCGTTGTGAGTGCGCGCATGCGCGACACCTTTGTACGGCGGCCCTGGCCCTGTATCACCAATCCTGCTGCCTCCTTCGTAGTGGCTAGATGAGCGCAAACTAGATAGCTGTTGCGCATGATGCATGGCAAACAGCCCATCAAGCTACCCATAGATGACCTGGACGAGGAGCAAGCCGCCAAAGTCAAGAGTGATAAGGGCCTGGAGTGCAACAAGGAAGAGATGGGGCGGGGAGGAGATGGGGCGGGTATTCATCAGCATCCCCTGGTTCTGCCTTGCGTTGGCGTACATGCTGCACACAGGACAAGCTGGAGGCTGCCGTGAATGAGATCCGCGGCTCTAACAAGGTGCAGGACCAGGACCCTGAGGGCAAATATGAGGCGCTGGCCAAGTACGCGCGCGACCTCACTAAGGTACGCCTAGAGCTAGGGTAGTCTAGTAAGGTCTGGTAACTGAGGTACGTCTTGCATTGTTACATTAGAACAGAACATTCTTGGTTGGGCCGTGTGCAGGGCTGTATGTGGGCCCCTTTGTTTTCGTCATGCTCGACTGCGTGTGTAGACATGTTGGGTTGTACCCGCTTGCAGTGTGCGGCGGCAGCGTGGATGCGCACTTGCAGGCGCACATGATGATGCATTATTGGATGGTGCATTCGACATGATTCAACACGACTCAGCATTCAAATGCGTGTACCGGGCCGCACTTGATTCAACATGGTGACGTGGCTGATTGTGCAGTCACCGTTCCTGTTTGGTTCCGCGTACTGGGCTGCAGGCTGCGCGCGAGGGCAAGCTGGACCCAGTGATCGGGCGTGATGAGGAGGTGCGGCGGTGCATCCAGATCCTGTCGCGCCGCACCAAGAACAACCCGGTGCTCATTGGGGAGCCCGGCGTGGGCAAGGTGCGTGGGGGGGCTGTGTGTGTGTGTTTTGGGGGTGGGGTGGGGGGGCGCGACATGGGGGAGCGTGCGGGGCATGTTCGGGGCACTGGTGCATGGGGTCAAACACCTCCGGGTTCACGCAAGCCATGTGGGCAGAGCAGTGTGCGGGGCGGTGATTTGGGCACGGGGTGCATTGCCTGCTGCGGCTGGTGGTAGTGCATGCAGGGTCGCGGGGCGGGGGTGTGCGTGTGCGCTGGGGTTGGGAAATTTGGGGTGCGGGGCGGCGATGGTGGTACTGGCGTTGAGTGCTGGACTCGGGGCGTCAGACCACAGTGGCTCTGATCCTTGATGATGGCCTACATCGTCCTGGTCCCACTGCTATGTTCATATATACATACATATATATGTATATATATATGTTCATGATGTGCAGACCGCGGTGGCGGAAGGCCTGGCACAGCGCATCGTGTCCAACGACGTGCCTGAGGCGCTGCAGGGCCGCACACTCATGGCGCTGGACATGGGCGCGCTCATCGCGGGTGCGCACTACAGTGGCTTGTAGATAATAACAATAACACGGCGTGTCACAGATGCGTCTGCATGCCGGAGCCTGACAGTCGTTGGTTTGTAGATGATCTGTATCAATGCAGCCCCGTATCAGTGCATGGCTGCAGTGGCAAGGGGCTGTGGTAGCAAGCAGGCTAGCACGTAGTGCCCGTGTGAACAGTACCTACCTGGGGACAGTATGCTGCTGGTCCTCTTGAACAGGCACGGGTACCTGGCGCTCATTGCTGGCGGTGGCTCTGACTTGTGAACAGTACATTACACCCACATCTCAACAGGGTGTACATGGTGTACATGAATCTCACGTAGTGCTTTTGATGCCGACAAACTGTCACCACCGTCGACTCCGCTCCCTGCCACCCCACCCCACCCCACCCCACCCCTTCACAAATGCACACACCCGCACCCTCCAGGTGCCAAGTTCCGTGGCGAGTTTGAGGACCGTCTCAAGGCGGTGATCAAGGAGGTGACCGACTCCAACGGCAAGATCATCCTGTTCATCGATGAGATCCACACGGTGAGGCATGACAGGCCAGGGGGCCGCAAGGGGAGGGGGGGGGGGCGTGTGTGCGTGTCTTGTGTTGTGGGGACGGGGAGGGAGTTGTATGTATGTGTGACTGGAAGGTCGTGCGGTGGTTGAGCTGGCAGGGCTCAGGGCACTGGGGCAGCACTGGCTCCCACTCCGGCATGGGCTACGTCTTGCTTATGGCTGTCACAGTTGCCTGATGTAGCGTGATTGCCTGTTGCGGCGCTTTCACAATTCTCGACGCCATCTGGCATGTGCCGTGGTGTAGGTGGTGGGTGCGGGTGCAAGTGGTGGGGCGATGGACGCGGGCAACCTGCTCAAGCCCATGCTGGGCCGTGGCGAGCTGCGCTGCATCGGTGAGCCAACTGCATGCACCAATGGGTACATCATATGTTGTATCTTGTATGTGTGCGTGGGTGCAAGTTTCGAGGAAAGTGACAAGCAGGTTATGATGCCCACCCATGTTGTTGACCTGCCTCTCCAACCTGATGGCCTTGAGGTTTGCACGCATGCTGAGGCATACTAGACTTAATCAGTTCATGTTGTGCATGCCACATGCCAAATGCCACATTTAGCAGCGTTGTTACTGCCTGTACTGCCTGTACAGGCGCCACCACGCTGGACGAGTACCGCAAGTACATTGAGAAGGACCCGGCACTGGAGCGCCGCTTCCAGCAGGTGGGGCGCCTTTAAGACAAGGCTGTGGGCTTATTGTGTGAGGCAGGGCGCTTGAGAGAGTTCCCAGCTTGCTAGCGCTCAACTCCTGGCCGACAGGTGCACACGGAATGTGCGGCGGCAGACCCGGTTTGTGTGGCCGCTTGGCTGTTCCATCACCTGTCGCACCTTGTACTGCCGTGCCGATGTACTGCTGTACCGCCCCATACTGCCTTGTACCGCCCGCCAGGTGTACGTGGACCAGCCGAGCGTGACCCAGACCATCTCCATCCTGCGCGGCCTGAGGGAGCGCTACGAGCTGCATCACGGCGTGCGCATCGCTGACAGGTGCGCGCGCGGTGAACTGAGCCATGAAAGCTTGCAGCTTCTTGGGAGCGAAGAATGCAGGCACTACAGTAAACAGGCACAGTCATGCAGCAAGGCGCATGCTTGGGGCTTTTGGGTGGCACGCGGGCTGCTCCATGGTGCTGCTTCTGAGGCTTGCCTTGACTTAAGCTGCAAGCACAGCAAAGAGTTTGGCGTCTTCTGAGATGCCTCTAGTGGTCTCGCGCACTGCCCCGCTGCTGCTCATTGAACAGCCCGCACTCCGGCGCGTGCTTGCTGGGGCATCTCCCATTCCCCAGCCTGCCCTGTTGACCTCTGCTGACCTCTCTTGACGGCCCTGCTGTGTGCTCTGCTGTGTGCTTGCCCTGTCGCAGTGCGCTGGTAGAGGCGGCAGTGCTGAGTGACCGCTACATCGCGGACCGCTTCCTGCCTGACAAGGTGACCCATGACCTGCGGCTCTACATCTCAGTGCCTTCTTGTACTGCTGCGATGACCCACAGCACGCAGACATTGAAGGCAGTGTGGAAAGCCAGCCCTGACCACGCCAACCACGCTGAACACATTCTTGCACGCCTCCTCCCTTGAACCCCCCATCATATGGAACCACGCTGAACACACACGCCCAGCCCATGGCACCAGCTGGACATGGCTCACCTCCTTGGCCCTGATCCAGTCGTTTGGAAACCCTCATTTGCAACCCCTCGCTGTACCCCCTTCTCTGTGAACCTTTGTTTAGTGAGCCTCTGTTTGTGCAAACCCTTGCGTGGGCCTCTTGCACAAGCGGTTGACCTGATGGATGATGGTGTTGATGGTAGTTTTGTCACATTCTGGGGCCCCTTGCGCAGGCGATCGATCTGGTGGACGAGGCTGCCGCCAAGCTCAAGATGGAGATCACCTCCAAGCCTGAGGCTCTGGATGAGGTGGACCGCAAGGTGCTGCAGATGGAGATGGAGCGGCTCAGTCTCACCAAGGTGCGCTGCTGCTGCTGCTGCTGCTGCTGCTGTCGCTGTTTTCTTCATCTACCGTACCATAAAGCGATCATTAGATTGTGTCAGGCTATCCTCTGGGCTTTTCAGTGTTGCACGGAACAAGGGATGGAGTCTCTAGGCCTAGAAACCCGGTAGCTCAGGCCTAGTGTGACCCCCAAACGAGAACAGACCTGCCGCCCCCATCCTCAGCCTGTGTCTGAGTTCAAGTATAGGGCATCGGAACCCAGTTCTCGGGTTCCGATGCCCTTTACTTAAACACATCAAATCTCATACCAACACCCAAACATACATGTGGTGGTGCTCTCCTGTGGTGTGTGCGCAGGCTGCGCCTACGGATCGTGGAGCGGCTGCGCGGCTTGGCGCGCTGGACGCTGAGCTGCGTGCACTGAAGGAGACACAGCGCAGCCTGAACGAGCGGTGGCAGGCGGAGAAGGGGGAGATGGGGCGGGTGCAGGTGCGATGGGGCCCACTGCTACGATGTCAGGGTGATGGAGCAGCTTTGCTTGGTGGGGCCAAAGGCTTGTGTTGTGAGGGGGGAGCAGCAGCATGGATAACCCAACCCATGTGTCCACCTTGGCACCCTGTCCCTTAAGTTCCCCTTTGAACACGGCTTTGGCATGCTCCCCTCCTCCCCGTCGACCGTGCGCCCTCGGTTACGTGCTCCCGTTTCCACACTTGGAGCTTCAAAACTTAAATCCTGTTCCCGTTTGACCTTTGGCCACCCGGTCCCCTATCTCACAGCCCGCCCTGCCCTCCATCTCTCCTCTCCTCTCATCTCTTACTTGCTCTGCCTTGCCTCCCAACCTTGGCTTCACAACACAAGAGCACCTGAAGCGGGAGGTTGATCTCACCTCCCTTCCCTGCTGTTGCCTGTTTTGAACCCTTGCCTAAACAGGACTTGAAGGAGGAGATTGAGCGCGTGAACCTGGAGGTGGCGCAGGCGGAGCGTGACTATGACCTCAACCGTGCAGCAGAGCTCAAGTATGGCACACTCATCGAACTGCAGAAGCAGCTCAAGGTGGGCATATCGGGTGGGGTGGTGGGTGGGTGTGGGTGTGGGGATTCCTGTGGCTGCAGAAGCTACCCAAGGGGCGTGGGTGCGTGTGGCGTGCCCGGGGGGCACGGTCGTTTTGTTGGCAAGAGGGGGGCAATGAGGTGTGAGGCAAGGCATGTGGTCCTGTGACTGTACACCCCAGGCACCAGGCACCAGAACCAGCAAATCTGATCCCAGCAAACCCTGTCCTCCCCCACACCCCACCCCCATCTTCCCAAACACAACAGGCCGCGGAGGATGCTCTGGCCGCCAAGGCGCGTGGGGCCAACGGGTCCAAGCTGCTCAAGGAGGAAGTGACTGAGGCAGACATCGCCGAGGTCATCTCCAAGTGGACGGGTGTGCAGGCAGCACTTTCAAGTGCAAGGCTGTGCCCATCATTTCTTGGGACTGACACAGTGACGCCATGCTGAACGGCAGCTACACACACATCGACATGAGACACACGCGCACACACAATGTCACCACCATGATCCCCACCCCCCACCCCCCAC
>BDCZ01000452.1:37172-50151 GCA_001662365.1 Chlamydomonas applanata | reverse complement strand
GGCGGGGCGGGGCGGGGCGGGGCGGGGCGGGGCGGGAATTGGGCGGGGGGCGGAGGTGGGGGCGGGGTCAGGCGCGTGCCAGGGGTGCACGCTGGGAGGTGGGCCTCAAGAGTGTGTCTCAAGCGGCCAGCATCCCCACTCAATCACGCTCGTAAGTCCATAACCCTCCATTGCTCAGTCAAATCAAAAGCTGAGTGACTCGATAAGCCGATCGGATGGACCCACCATCCGGCCGTGCACAGAACCATCACTCACCCATTTTGGAACTCACCAAATCGGATCTTGCTGGCCACACCCAACCCCACCAAACCCGTCCCATCTGCCGCACCGAAGGCTCACCAGGAGAAGCTGGCACGCAACGAGGCGCTGCTCAATCGGCTGCTGGCTGAGCAGCAGGCGGCTGCAGGGGGCGCGGACAACGCCGCCAAGCCCGCAACCATGGACCACCTGGGCCTGGCGGACGGCGCGGCGCACAAGCGCGTGCGCGCGCCGCCGCGGCGCGCGGTCACATGGATCAACGAGATCAGGTGCGGAGGCCTGTTCAGGCGCATGTGCACGCATGTGTTGCCTGTACAGGCATGTGGGGCCCGGGGGGAGGGGGGGACTGCTGTGTTGGCTGCGGCAAGATGCATGGTATAGGCTTATACTGATGTTTGGTGCCGCGCCTACGCTGCAGGTACAACTTGACGGAGGCGGTTGGGTCTTGGGCGTACATGGCACCCGAGGTAGTGCTTGGCCAGCCCTACAATGAAAAGGTGTGTATGAATTCATCAGTGAATTCATGGCAGAATTCATTGTATGGATTGGTTTGTACAAGTTGGTGTGCATGACGTGGTGTAAATGAGTAGGAAATGGCACTCTCTGGTTGGTCCTCTGCATCAATTCTGCCTTCCCTTGCCCAGACCGAGCCATGCTGCTAGGTAGCCCCTATCGTATAGGGCAAGGCCGGATGGTTTAAGTAGGAGTTGAGACGTACTTGCAGCGCCCTTTGGCTTGGGAGCGTTTGTGTTGCAGATATCACACATACGCGCAGGTGGACGTTGGCAATTTGGCTTGGGAGCAGCGGGTGCTGCTACACAGTTTTGCTACATCTGACAATGTTGGTACGTAATGTGCTCGCAGGTTGACGTGTTCTCATTTGGTGTCATCCTGTTTGAGGTGCTGAACCGTAAGCTCATGCTGGTGGATGAGATCAAGAACGACCCGCGCAAGGACGCACAGGTGAGGTAGTGCGCCGACAAGTAGATGAATTATAAAAGCCGCCGGCTGCTGTACTAGCTATTGTAGCAACTGTCAGCAACTGAACAAGTACAACCAAGGCGGTGTGATGCCGGCGCGCAATCTGGTGCCCTCCCCACTCGCTGCCCTGCACGTGCACCTCCGTACGTCGGTGCCTACACTCGGTGCCCAACCAGCGGCGTGTGCGGCCCAGCCGTGCCCCATGCCACATGCCCATGCCACATGCCCATGCCACATGCCATGCCACATGCCCACCACCTGGCACCTCCCAGCTTGCCCATGCCACCCTGCAAGAACCCCACAGCGGCCCACCACCTCAGGCCAAGTACATGAGGCTTACGTGTCAAGTCCCTCCTGAGCCCTGCACCACAGCCTGACCCCCGCGCGCAAATATTGGTGAAGCCCATGAGCCATGCACAGAGCCTGGACCCTACGCCAAACACAGCAACCTGAAGCAACTAAAGCAAACTACAACAAGCTGAAAACAATCTAAAACAACCTGAAGCAATCTGACACAACCCTGATATCCGGCGAATTCAATCCATGCGTGCCGCAGGCGTACGCGGAGCGCGTGGCGCGCGGCTTCCGGCCAGAGATCCCTCGTTCGTGGCCTGAGGAGCTGGGTGAGCTCATCACGGCCTGCTGGGCGCAGGACCCCCACGTGCGGCCCAACTTTGTGGCTGTCGTGGATGCCCTGGCAGAGATTGAAGCGGCCAACTCAGTGGGCAAGCTGGATGTACAGTACTGGTCACGGGGGAACGCGTTCATCTGAGATCTGTGGTCTGAAGATCCGAGGATCTGGGACCTGGGACCTGTGAGATCTGAGGATTTGGGATCTGTGAGATTTGGATCTGAGATCTGTGATGAGGGCTGTCCAAGAGCCTGCAGCTGCGTGCGGCGGTGGTTGCTGGAAGGACAGGGGTGGTGGGAAGGCACCTCTGACCAGGAGCTGTGTGGCGCACGTGCTGCTGTTTGGTGCTAGTCTGCCTGGGATTTTGCCAACGCAGCCCATCAGGGCGCTGCTGAAAAAGCATTCCGGGGAGCCTGAGCTGGCAACACGCGGGCCGCGTTCTGCGTGCGAGGGGGGTGGGGGATGGGTCGGGGTAGGCAAGCGGGGCCGGCCGCCGCCTGCTGTGTACGACGCGCGTGTGAAATGAGGTGCACGTGGCACATGTGCGCCGTAATGAAACAAGGGTGTGCGAACTGCGCGTGTGTGTGCTGTATACCTCCTCTTGGGTTTGATTCCTTTCTAGGCTCGTTTCTTTCTGCCAGGTGCAGGCGGTGGGCGCTGGCACCTAGCACGGTGCCGTGATGCACTGGGGGTCCACGGCCGCTGCGCCCACCAGTGGCATGAGTAGCTGGGCTGCCTCAGCTGATGCATGGTCGCTGCGCTTGAGTGAACTACGAGGTAGGAGATTTGATTTGATTCCAGTGTGCTGCGTGCGCATGGTCGGCCTTTGCGCACTCTTGCTTGAGGTGGCTTATAATACATGGAGGAGGTAAGCTTTGGTGCTGGTGGCTTCAGGCCCCGCACCAGCTGCTAGTGTGAATCATGCCAGTGGTGTTTGTTGGGGTGGATAAGCCCCATGCTTGTTTGGCGTGCAGGTTTGGGCGCGCCAGTTGGGACGCGAGGACGCGGAAACAGCATTGCAACGAGACCGCCTCGACTCTAAAGCTGTTGTCTGCGTGAGCGGCAGGCTGGCTGGCTGGCTGGCTGGCTGGCTGGCTGGCTGGCTGGCTGATCAGCCATGGATACCATGCTCCTCATGAACCTGTACTATGACAGCAGACGAGAGTGTGGTTGCCGAAACGCAGTGCTCTGCTCACTGCAGTATGCTGCAAAACAGTGTGAAGCTTGGGGGGGATGGGGGAGGGGTCAGGTGATGTAGGTCAGACAGCAGGTGGAGTGGACTGGAGCATGTCACGCTCCATCCACAGCTGCAGAGTAAGCAGAAATGTGCATGCAATCGATCCTAATGTGCCCCTCTGTGTTCTTGTAATGAGCCCATGTTCGTCTGCATGTTCACCTTGAATACCCTTGGTCAAGGGCTCCGTCTGTCAACAGGCCCCAGGTCTTGTTAAGACACACATCAAGGCTCAAGACTGCACAGGCCTGGAAGGCAGATGAAAAGTAAGACCAGAAGGCTGCACACAAAGTCTCAGTTGTCATGTTACATGGCCTTGGACCCGTGATGATGAGAATAGGCACCTGTCAATGACTGCAGCAAGGTTCTCCCGTCTGGCCCCCTCCCTCACCCAGACCGCATCACACACTTCCACCATGTGCAGCTCACAGTGATCATGCAGGCATGGTCCGTTCGTATCCATGCTGTGTACCATTCACATGCTCACGTGCGGCTCTTCTAACACAGTACAGTCTGCGGCAACCTGCGCTTATCGGTCCGATAACCCTCCCTCATCAGCCCTCTTAAGCAGACTCGTTGGGCTGCTTGATGGGGCTCAAAATACCATACAAATCTGTCTCTAAGAACCTCGCTCTTGTGCCAAGGCCATGCCAACAACCATGTTGATCACCTTGTACTGCTCTTCCTCTGCCATATCTATCACACCACCTGTATTGCTGGCTCACAGGTTGGTATTGCCTATTCTCATCAGGTAATTTGCGGCTTGGCAGCCACAGAGCCGCAAACAGAAGTGGGAAGCAGAGAGGGGAAGGGGTAGGAAAAGAAGGAAAAGATTGAAGAAAAAGTAAAAGAACAAGTAAAAGAAGTCGGACAAGAAAATAAAAGAAGTTAACGAGCGCAGCAAACATGCATGTAACAAGGCAGGACACAAATAAGCACGACACCTGTACAGGCAACATACCGCAGCACAACAGCTGGCATTGCTCCATGAGAACAATGCTCCAGGTCAGCAAGTCAGCGCCAAACAATCCCTAACTGCGCATATCTTCCATATGTACTGCTTGTATTGCATGTACTGCATGTACCTGTTCATCTGTACAGCATGCACATGTTCTGCCAGTACCTGCCAACCTCATCAAAGACCCCTCTCTACAATGCCACCCCCAAACATATCTACATATGCAGCAGGGCAGCTCATGCACTCCAAGCGGCCCAGCAGCCACGCTTTCACTGCTATGCATCCCAGTATGGAAACCCATGTTCGGGACAAAGGCAGTGCGCAGAGTATGCCGCATGTGCCTCAAGCTCGGCCGATCTTTATGTGCTCACGTCAGTATCTCTTGATGCTGCTCATTGTTAGTATATTCTATTCACAGAAACCAAACCAGGGCTATCAGCAAGCTGCCATGCATCCCTTCCCTCATGTAGTCATGTTGCACCATCACACGGGGGTCGGTCGCTTATGGATAATGCAGTGATCACACAGCTGGGCTGTGATGCTCTATCCTCCAACATGTAACTGCCAACTGTCAAATCCCCAACCGCCCCAGGTCAGCTCAGCATTGCCAAGGTCATATGCAGTACAGTGTAGGCCCCATCCCCCTTGTCAGTAGGTCTCGGGGAATACCTTGGCCATGCAATGTACAGCGCAGCGGTCCCACCTGTAAATCTGTTAAAAATCTGTTAATCTGTTAACAGATCTGTTCATGGAGTGTGGTGCCTGCCACTCCGTGTCAGGGTGTGCCTCGGCCAGCTGACGCTGGCGCGCACGGCGCCGCAGCATGCATGCACGTAACAGCGCGGCATCATGGCGCTTATCCCGCTCAAACCGATCGGTTGCTGCAGGCACCACACGGGCTGAAAACATGCTCTTGACATGCGCCTGCGTCCAGCCATGTTGGACAAAGATTGACTGGGGTTGGCGGGGGGGTGTCAAGAGTTTGTGGGGGCAGGGGGGTGCAGGCGGGTGTTGCATTGGAAGTGTGCTTGTGCTGCCCGCACACTGTGAACCTGGCAGTGAACATTGGATCTAGTTGGAAACTACTCGACAGGTCAGGGAAGAAACCTGGCGAGCTGGCAGTCCCTGTTCATGTACTGCCTGTACTTACTGCAGTCCAATGTGCAGCACTTCTGTCCTGCAGAACCCTGATCTCTCCATCACACTCTGAACCCTGCTTCTGGGCCCCACACCGTCCCTCACTCAAACAGTGGACATAGCTGGACAAAGCTATAGGGCAAGGGCTCACCAGATAGATGCACCCTGGGCTAGGCGAGCTCCTGTTGAAGGGCGGCCAAGGGGAAGCAACGTGGATGTAAAACACGCGCACGGCGTTGGGGTCCACGAGGGCCTTGGAAGCCGGGGGATGGCGCCGGTCAATCAAACTGTACCTGCACAGCAGGCATGTGGGCCATGGCGTGGCACATTGGGTGACGGTTTGCTTGTACGATGAGTATTTGGGCATGCACACCTTGAGCGGTGACTGTAGGTCCGTTGCTCGTTGTTTGGTGATCAATGTGTGGGTGAGTATGCGGCGGCAGTGGCGACGGCAGCGGCAGCGGCGGCAGCAGCAGGAGCAGCAGCAGCGGCGGCGGCAGCGAGCCGTAAGCTAAACACCAGGTAGGGTCTTGGGGGGTGCTGTAAACACTGCATAACGTTGGAGTCATGTACGCTGGTCCAGTACCCAGCCTCCCCAAGCTACTCCGTACACACGAGCCCGTATTGCATCGAGCAGTACAGTTAGTAGTAGTTGGGAGGAGCGGGTGTTAAGTAACACATGTTTGCCCACCTGCTCAAGGGGTCTTGCTCGCCACTGTCTGCCATCCAGAGCGCTGCACACGCACCAGCCGCAGGCACACACAGGCATACCGACGTGTTGGGGAGAGCTGCAAAGAATTGTCATGATGATCATGATCATGGTGCACGCTAGTGCCGGCGTGGGATCATGCGATGGCACATACTTGTGCAGCATAAAGAGTGAAGTGCAGCAGGGACCTTCAGCAGGGCTGCCCCCTATGTACACCATGCAGAGTAACGATGCCAGCAACAGCTCGCTTTATGAAAACAACGTATGACAAGCACATGTGTGAGCTCACTCACGCAGCTCTGGGGTGGTCACGTCCCAGCGGTCCGGCCTCACGTGAAAACGTGTTACCAGCAGCACGCGCGTGCCCGGGTCTAGAACACAGGCAGCCAGCATGGAGCCCAAGTCTCGGTGTGGCTGGGGCACCATGACCTGTAAGGGGACATGTGGACAGCAGAAGCAAGTGCAATGGTACTTGAGGTTGACGCCCCCGGCATGATGACGTAATGTCACATGATGAGACATGAGAAGAGCTTGATAACAATAATAATAACACGGCGTGTCACAGAAGAGCTTGATGTCCAAACACAATGGCGCAAGATATCGACGGCCAGCGCGTACATGCAGTGATGGCAGCTAGCCGTTTCTGAAGCCTTTTCTGAGCAAGCTGAGGAGCAGAGGAGCTGAGCCACGTCCATGGGACTCGTGCCCCCAGCCCGTCAATGCATACTATATGCAAAGGGTAGTGGGGTTGCAGCCAGCTGCCTGCTGCACAAGCCGCCCTGGCTGCCCCTCCCGCAACACACACAGGCAATGACGCATACAGATGCCAATCAAACAGGTGCCGCATGCGCCATGAACTCATGACAACCACAGCTTCATGGGCCGTGCATAGTGACCACAGAGGCTAAAATGACCACACGAAATCAATGACTCACAAACTCGTCCACATCTATGACCGCCATCATCACATCCAGCCCCTGTAGTGCCAGCATGGCGTGATTGTACACCAGCCTCTGGTCCCAGTACGGCAGTACGTCACGTGGCGGTACAATCGTCCAGTTGATGAGCAGTAGCTGGCCCGTTGAAATCCACTTTTGAAGCGGAGGGGCCTCTAGGAAGGCGGGCAGGCTGGAGGGGTACACGTAGACCAGCTGCCTGCACCAGAATGGATTTAGAACAGCCATGAGGTCTGCAATCTTGTAAAGCCAAAGCTGCAAAGGTTGCCTGAGTTGATGAGTTTGGATAGGATTGATTGAACGGGTTGGGATGTTTGGATTGTTAACATGAAGCTACCCATGCACAAGCAGCCAGGGCTCACCGGGCAAGCCCGTGGAGTGGCCAAATTATTAGCTGTGCTCAGGCAAATGAAGGGGGGTAGCAGTAGCTACGCATCAGCAGCACCTGAAAACATGCATTGTCTTCATCCTCTTGGCTGCAGGGCCCCCACTTGCACAGACTCACTTGATCGCCCCCAGAGCAGCATGGTGTGCGATGTGGTGATCCAGTGCAGCAGCAAGGCCCGGGATCTGCAGGCACGGGTGACACGTGTGCAGATGCATGGGGATCATGAGGCATGTGGCTTATGGAATAGGCTGACTTGCATGGAGGTGCAGGGGGGGGTGCACGAATGGAGGTCGTGGATGGTACATGAAGGTGAGCGTGCATGGCGAGGGTGCATGCATGGGGGAACATGGTAACTTGGATGCAGGACGCACATGCACAGCTGCATGGGTTCCCTAGACAAGCTTGCGTTGGGGCGGTGGGTGGATTATGTATGCACAGGCGCAGGTTATCCCCCCAGCTGCTCCCCACTCTTCTAGTCAGCTGGGATCAGTGCATGAGCTACCAGTGAGCCCAAGTTGTATCAGCATCCAAGTAGATCCTACACAAACGCGCAGACTCAGCACACGCGGCTTTGCAATAAATCCATTGGAATCCATCTGAATTTACTCGGGAGCTGCATCTGACCGGACCATGTACCTGATCATCCTGTGTGGTGAACAGCCGGTTGACCACCACCAAGCCACCTGGCCGCTCTGCGGCCGCGTGCATGCGCGTGCTGCTGGTGCCTTCCGTGGCAGTTGCTGACAGCTGCCTTGGGGCTCTCAGCAGCTGTGACAGGAGCTGCTGCCGCAGCTGATGGGAAGCTGCAGTGGCAGTAGCGGACGCTGCTTCGGCTGCCGCCTCAGCTGCAGGGGCTGCAGCTGCACGATTTGACCTACCAGACGCCTGCTCTCCAGCCTGGCCTTGCCCAATGTGCGTACCGCCGGCAGTAGCGCCTTGCATGCTACTGCCGCTGCTACTGCTGTGCAGTACATCTGTCACATCCAGAGGGCGGTACACACATGCGTCTGGTGAGCCGTCTGCCGTGAGGCGGTACTCGTGCACATGCTCAGCGCTCACTGGAAAAGAGAGATTGAGGGAGCCAGCAGCAACTGCAATCTCAATTGCACCTGCAGGGTATTGCACCTGACCATGCAGCTGCCATCGTACTGCGCTACTGCCAGCGCTACTGCCAACGCTCCTGCCGGCCGGCGGCCCAGGTGCGGCTGCTACTGCTGCTACTGCCGGCAACGGCTCCAAGCGCAGTGGGAGGTCAAAGGCAAACGTTTCAGATGGTCGGAAGCTCCGTACACGCTGTGGCTGCCGGGAAGCACCACCTGCAGCCAGCTGCCTAGAGTTGGCACCTGCAGCCAGCTGCTGGTTGGCGGTGTGGTCCCCAACATTGGACGGCTTAATGTCAGCACCAGCTGCACCTGCGTGCGTATTGTCCACTACAGTTATACCCTGGATCGTGACCGTCCCGCCACCTGTACTGCCGCCCTCTTCTGGTGCATCAGGGCGGTACATGTACCTGCACACAGGGGCAGCACAACATGGTGGTGGGACCAGTGTGTGAGGAGGCACACGATTAGATGACAGCATGCATGCATGTGATTATTTATTATGTGTTCATGCCTTAACTGCCTCAACGGCTCACACATCATGCATCCCTGTTGCCGTGTTAGTCATGCAGCTCTCATGCTGCTGTTGTGGTCCACAGTCACACACGCACGCCAGGTCCCCCAGTCTTCTGTGTTGGAAATGCAGGCCTCTTTAAAGCAGTACACGTGATGCAGTACAGTGTAAGCAGTATAGGTTTAGCAGTACACAGTACCTGAGGAGCACAATGAGCGTGAAGCCCTCGCTCGTTAACGAGGCCAAGGAAGCCGGCGGCTTGCTGATGTGCAGCCGGCAGGAGAACACGCCCAGCTGCCCGTCTCCCACATATGAGCCTGGGTTTGCCAGCAACCCTGACCACTGCGTGCCAGGCTGCCCCAATGATGCTGCAGCGGAGGCAGCAGAGTCTGCGCCATGCCGATGGGGGACGTGGCTGTGGGATGCGGTGCTGTCTTGCTCGAGCACCGCAGGGTCCTCATGGTGGCCCGTTGCTGTGGGGCGGTCATTCTGGCCAGCCACGCGCGCGTCACGCGTGGGCGTACTGTTCCCGGCTGTACTGCTCATGCTGCGAGTGCCCCGAGCCCCGCGCTCCGTGGCACCCTGCAGCCAGAATGGCTGGTGATTCAGGGGTGGTGCCGTACTGCTGCCGCGCTTGATGTACTGTACTGCAAGCTGTACTGCCCTGGCCTTTCTGTTCCGGGCTGCTACAGCTCCGAAAGGGATGGCAGTATCTGGATCATCATGCCAATCATGAGCAGCTCTGCTGGCAGCAGCCCTCCTGGCAGCAACGACAGTACCGGGGCCACCCTGCTTGCTGCTTGCGCGTGTGGGCAGCTGGGCACGCAAGAGTGTGCGTCCCGTAGCAGCAGGTGTGTTGTTCGCAGGCACGGGGTGGGAGATGGTGGCAGCCAGGGTGCTGGCAGGTAAGAGCAGCAGTAGGATCAAACCACACAGGCCTGAGAAGCCGCGGCAAGGATGCCCCTGGCTCAAGCATGGCGCAGGTGCAGCAGCAGTAACTGCCACAGTGTTGTTGGAGCTCCTGTGGCTTGTGTATGTGCCCAGTGATGTGGGCATGCCTCCTGTTTGTTCAAAGCTGCCTGCTGTAGCTGCAGCTGTCGGTCGTACACTCGAGATTCTATAGCTAGCTGTCGAGGCTGGTGGGTTACCAAACCAGCAGCTGGGGGAAGGTCGTCAGGCGTGGTCCACTCCAGGCCTTAACCTTGCGTGCAACACGCAGGGCATCCATGCCTTTCTACTTTCACAGCCTGCAAGGCCAGATGCAGTGCTGCCGCATCCAGCAGCCTTATGAGTGGCTCGACATGCTCCCCTGAGGAAGCTTCCCACCTATCCTGCACACCCGGCACGTCACGCGCCTCCAACCGCGCCTCAAATGCAGCGCAATTGCTGCAGGGGGGGTACCCACTGCTGCTGGGAGCGCCTTTAGCTGCGTGCGTTGATGCACGTGCATCTGGGTGGCCACCGCATGCAATTGCCCAAACCCGCTGTTGATTGTCTGAAAGTTTTGTCGCTGATTGGGAACCGCTACACGTTCAAAGCCGGGAAGCATCACACTCGGCTCCTTGCCGACCGAAGTTTCCGCCGGGCTGCAGCGCCGGCCATGAGAGAGCATCTTCACTTGCAGCACGTCTTAGCTGCAACTATGCTAACGTCAGGTCAATTGGCCGAGCCGCTCAGCTAGCATCAGGTTGGGTGGCCTTCATAAAATATGCGGTCAAAAAGAAGATACCAGCCAGCAGAGCCGCTGATGATGGCTTGCGCCATCGGAACCTGATGGCTAGTGGCGCCCACAACAATCTGCCGGATTCTGTTCACTTGCATGAGATGGGTGAAGAACCCTACCTTGCCGTTCATGCAAACACATGCCGCTGCAGGCCCAACACAGGGGCATCCTTTGGTATCTACTGTCCCATTACATCGACGAGGACAGGTCCATGCTCAGCAGCCCAGGACCCCACTGCTACTCGATCCCTCCGTCAGCTATTGTCTCTGGGCAGCAGGTGGTAGGTGCTGCTGCTGCTGCCACCCTGGCCCCCCAATGATACATACATACGGGGGCAGCAGCCTGCATTCCCCTGTAGCCAGTGAAGCACTTGCTGCACGCACACAGCCTTCTTCACCCTGTGTGTTGCAGTTAGATCCAAGGCTGGGCAGCAAGCAGCTGAGCCGTTCAGATCCACGTCTCCGTCCAGTCCCTTCATCTCCACACCCTCCATGCCCTCCCTCCCTCACGTGATGTGGGTGTGATGGCCAGTGGCTATTACATGAGCGCACAGGCACTGCCTGATGTGCTGTCATCAAGGGCTCGTGCTATGACCTGTAGCCTTTCCCTGCATACGACACGTGCACACGATGAATAGTGTTAGCACGGCTTGTCATGGCTTGTCACAGATATGCCTGCATGGCATGTACACATCTCCTCCCCACAAATAAATGACACAATGCAGCTCCATGTCGGCGTGTGTCATGTAGTCATGTTCCATCTGTAAAGAAGTACCATGCACACTACTATGCATGCATGCCAACCTATGCATGCATGCCGACCTATGCATGCATGCCAGCACCACACCCGCACCAGTTCGTCCTTCGCCTTACCATCCCTTGAGCCCCAAAACCCCACATTGCCACCTGAATGCTCGACCCTAGTCCCATGCCTGGCTGCAGCACCACCAGGCACTACGCCATGTACAGCAGACTGCAATACTGCAGTATGGCAGTACAACGTACCGTGTGTCCCGCATCGCCAGCAACCGTGTGCGGTCCTCATAGTCTAGTGAGGGTGAGAAGGAAGTGACCAGGTTACCCTGGGAGTATGAGGCACAGGCAGTGGCAGAGGCAGGCAGTCGCAGGCAGTGGCAGTGGAAGGAATATGGCTGTAATAGATGGCAAAAGTACAGCTGTAGCACGGTAGAAGTACAGAGGTATTGGTGGTTTCAGGACCAGCCACAGCAGCAGAGCAGCTTCAAGCAGCAGCCAGCATGCAAGCCAGCATGAAATCAATCAGGGGAAGACATGCCCTGAGCGCAGGCGGATGTCAGCATTCAAACGCTACAAAGGTTGACATTGGGGCGACGCAGAGACCTAGGGCAGTACCCCAGTGCCGCACAGCATTCTAGTGGCATCCTGTCAGCATCAAGTATGAGCCACGCCACGCTCATTCACACATCTTATGAAGCCACAAGCAAGCTGCAGACAGGTCCCTCACCGCCCAGAAGCTCAGAGCTTCGTAAGCGTTGTCCGGTGGCTTGGGCCCTGCGCACTCAATCTGGTTCCGGATGCGCCGCCCCTGGCGTAGCAACCGTCATAGGAAAGTGTGGGCATGCAATCCACATGAGCTGGATGCCCGATGGCCACATGGTGGCACATGGGCACATGGATGTGCACATGGATGGACACATGGGCTGCATGGGCGTATGGCTGCATGGACATGCGCGCATGGCGAGGAACCTTGATGCTGCTCAGATCATGTCAGCTAGTGTGGGCAGCTGATTCAAAAGCACCCCTGATGGAACCCGCTTTCACAGATCTAGTTGTTGATCTAGTAGAACGAACAAGCCAAGCCATGGACCCGCTCGGACCTGCATGCCAGAGCCAGGGCTGTTGGCCCAGGTGCGCACGCGACCCACAAGCCCAGTCACACGGCCGACCACATCAGCAGCCAATGCAGGGATCTCGGCCGCCTGCAAGGCCATCATGTCACAGACATGTTAGAGCTTGTAGCTTAGTGGCCTAGCGTGGCGTGGGTTTCACGTGGATTGAAGGTTTTGGGTGCCGGTGGTTGAGGTGTGCAATTCAGGGAGGATGTTTCACCCGCTGGCAGTACAGTAACCCAACAAAGGAGGCTCAGTCAGCCAAAGGAGAGTGAGATAGGCGACTTGAACCAACCTGACCAAACCAAACCTGCGTACCTCGGGGGTGCCAGGGGCAGGGCTTGTATCAGTGATGACACGGCAGCGCGCGGTCCTGTACCCATCCATCTCCCCCAGCTGCGGTGCACAGCATGCTCAGCACACGGGGCACAGCACGCTCAGCACGCAGTGCACAGCACGCTCAGCACACGGGGCGTGTGTGACACACGCAGCACGCAGTGCACAACAGGAATCACACCCTCGC
>BDCZ01000452.1:21978-36309 GCA_001662365.1 Chlamydomonas applanata | reverse complement strand
CCCCCCCCCCCCCCCCCCCCCCCGCGCCCTTTTGTGCAAGTACCATACTGCAATGCGCCTTAAGAGTGTTCACTGGTAGTCCACTCACCTCCACCAGCTCCACCCGCCGCCTGCCCACCACCTCCAGGCAGAACCTGCAGCCGGTCAACAGCCACAGTCAAACACAGTCAAACATCAAACACAGTGAAACATGGGACATCACAGCTGGCCACGATGCAGTGATGCCCAGTCCGAGCAGGCCCATGCCTTGATCCAGACCCAGACCCCAGCGAACAGGCCGGTCAAACGTCAACATCAGTCACAGTCAACGCCGGTCAAACGCCACCATCAGTAAACGGTCAACGCCGGTCAAACGTACCGCCCATCGGGCTGCGGCTGGCACTCCAGGATCTCCACCTCTACTGCCACCTCCTCCAGTGTGCGGTCAGACTGCTTGATCTGTAGTGCAAAGGCAGTACCAGGCACGATAACGGTCACACCTGTCACGGCAGCCAAAGCACTGCCACTGGCTGGGCCCTGAACAGGCCGCTGCCAACACATCCTGCTGGTGCCTGCCCAACCCCTCATGACAGGGCGGCAGGCGTCAAGGCAGCTCACTCAGAGCTTCCTGTCACTGTTCTGGTTTTGGGGAATTCAAATACGTCTCGCCCTGTCAAGGCAGTTCCAGCCAGCGGGTGCTGTGGTGCTGGTGCCGGTAGCTGCGGCAGGGTGGTGGCACTGCTATCGGTAACAGGGCTGGCAGTGAACACAGCAACATGTCGCGCAGCTGTCAGCAGCCGACAGCAATCGATACAGCAGTGTGCGTGTTGTCAATTGCAACACAGCACAACCAAACAACGGACAGCCACACCGCACCTGCGCCATACCAAACCGCTTATTGCCCTCCATGGCGCGCCGCACCAGCAGCCGGTAGCGCGGTTCAAAGATGTTGAGCGCCATGCGCTCCCCTGCATGGTTGCATGCATTGACCCCCCAGCCAGCAGCATGTGTTCAATCTCTGATGGTGTCCTCATTGAACCACTTGCAAACAGCTGACACATGGGGTTCTGGACATGGAGGCTGCCATGGTATGAGATCTTGAGGTGTGAAGAGCGCGGCATGAACATGAGTGCGACGCACCGGGCATAAGGGTGGACATGACAAAGAGGGCAAGTGGGAAGGTGGAGCCATCGCCCCCTGGTGCAGCCTCAACCGCGCGTGCTGCCGCCACCTCTGCGGCCCGCTCCGCGTACTCCTGGAGGGCGCGGCCAGTCCGATTTTTCAGTCCACTATAATACGGCGTGTCAAAGATGTGTCTGCATGCCGGAGCCTGACAGTCGTTATCTAAACACCTTTCAGTCCATTGACAGCGCAAAAAGATGCATGACCAGCAGTCGAGCCAGTCAGTGTCTGCCAGTCAGTCATTCAACCAGCTAGCCTGACGGCCATTGCAGTCATTGATTACGGTAGGAGTGTAGCAAACGTATGCAGGCAAATGGGAGCATGCGTGCCACCACTGTAATGCATGGTCCGACATGGTCCTCAGGACCTATCACAGTGCCCTGATACAAAACTGCAGCACAGCCAGGGCCTGGGCAGGCTCTGAAAAGGGTGAGGCACACATTCATGTCTCTCTTCACCGATGCCTCCAAGACTACAGCCCGCAGAGTTCAAGGGATCACGAATGCCATGAGATGACATACTCAGCCACAGCCATTGCCCCCACCTGAGGGAAGGCCCGCTGCAGGATGTTGGCCAGGGTGATGGTGATGGGCATGTCCGGCTGCACGTGCAGCATGGCGCTGCGGCACACAGGACACCTGCGCACACGTGCAAGTCCAATGAGCACCGCCAGAGCCAGTTCAATACACACAGCAAGAGTAAGCTCCAGGCACGACGCCCACCCCCTCCACACACACATCTATATACATATATACCATAAATATATATGTATACCTCTGTGTATACCTATAAATATATATTATACATATATATATACCCCCTCCACATTCGTTGCGTACAGTGCGGCATGCCGGGTATACTCATCAAGTGAAGGGGCAAGCGGCAAAACACGCTAATCAGGCTTCCAGCCCAGGCTTCCAGTCCCCACCTCAGCAACTGGCGCACTGGCTGAATGCTGCTGGGGACTACATGCACTAGTAGCGTACAGAGCGGCATGCAGGGATCTACTCTTATAAGGGACACGATACATAAAAAGTGAAGAGGGCACGTATCACAAAAACAGGGTCCCACTCCTCACCTCGGCGCATGGTCCACCGCGCGCACGAGGCACGAGCGACAAAAGGTGTGACCACACGGCGTGGTCACGGGCTCGTACAGCAGCTGTACACACAGCGAGCATTCGCAGTCGTCCATGGCCGGCCGCAGCGCGCGCGCGCCGTTAGAGCGCTGCCGCTTTGGTGCCGCTGAACGGTCTGAGGGCGGCTGAGTGGATGGCGGCTGCGGTGAGATGGAGGGGGAGGCGAAGGGACCAGCTGAGGGCGAGGGGGAGGGTGTGCGAGCACAGGCCCCCTCGCTGTCTGTTTCCACTCCCAGCAACCGCCGCACTTCCCTCAGCCCGTCCTGTGGGTCAAGGACATTATTGCAGGTCCCCACTGTACATCAAAGGTCTCCACAGGACATGGGAGGCCCCTCATAGCACACTGGAGGTCCCAAAACGCCATAAGACATCGCAGGTCCCCACACTATGTGGACGCATGCCCAGCCAATGGTGGCTTCGCACTTGGTGCACGGTTCATAGTGACGCTGCATGGCGACCAATGACGCAGCAACAAACCAGACAGCAGCCAGCACGGCGTGGCGCAAGACGCGCAATGTGATGATGGTTGGCAAGCAGACTCGCCAGTACCCCCACATGTCACAGTACCCCCACATGTCACAGCTGAGTCGGAGCAACACGCATACAATGATACAAATACTAAAATATCGTATGTGTGTGTGTGTTGGTTACAACGTACGCCCATCATGGCGCATAGATGCCTGCCGCGAGACAGGATCAGCAACATTCGTTATAGGCTTGTAGTGTGACACAGTACACCGTATGTAATCTCATAGTAAGTACAGTGGTACGTCATAGGATTCACATCTACATGTTCTCACCTTGATTGCTGTGTTGTGGGGGTCTGAGCGCAGGCCTTCAAGGTAGGCCGCCTCAGCCTCCCGGTATCTCTCACACAGCATCAGTGCTTGGCCCTACGGCACCACGCATCACACGAGCAGGGCGTCACGGCATGCGGCCGTCTACTTCAATTTTTCCAACTACTTCAACTTTTTAAAGGAGCCCAGGGGTGGGGTGGGAGTGTGTGCGTGCGTGCGGGTGTGTGATCAATGGCAGCAAGCAGGGCAGCTGGCACGCTGAGGTCCTTACAAGCTGAGGTGTTGAGTAGAAAGCTGGCATGCTGAGGTCCTTACAAGCTGAGGTGATGTTCATAAAGCCGTGATTGACCACAGAGACATGACGGGTAGCATCACTTACCAGCCGGGAGTGCGCCTTGGGCCAGGATGGCTTCAAACTGACCACCTGGCATTTGGACAAATCCGGAAAAATACTTTGGCAAGCGAGATTAGTAAGCAACGCAGGCCCCACCCATTCAATACTACTGCGGGGTGTGTGGCACATGCATGAAAGCAGTCGCACCGCAGCAGCAGCAACAGCTGGGCAGCAGCTGCGATAGCTACGGCAATGGCGACAGCATCAGCAAGGGCAGCAGCGGCAACGTAAGGACAGCAACGGCAGCGGCAGCAACTTGCTATCAGTGCACTGAATGTACAGATGATAGCAGTCGGCCGCTGGCAGCGGCAGTTGAAGTGGGTAGTACCTTCTGGGCGTCCCCAAGAGCCAGCTCGGCTAGCCGGCGTGGGTCAGGCCCATACAACGCGGCCGCTTCAGAGCGTGCAGCAGGCCGGTTGAGCCATCGCTTGGCCAGGCTGCATGTGCGCGCACACCCGTCACATGCATCCCATATGCATCCCATGTGCATTTGTTGATGTACGAGCGTGCTTGCAGGACGCGTGCAACCTGCCCGCCCGTGTGTGCGGCACGCGGCTGTGTGCGGTGCATGGTTGTGGGCGAGGTAAGACCGTGAAAGCATGCAGGGTGCGCCAGTGTGTGGCCCTGCTTGCGCGCGTCGGCACATATATACACCCCTACACCCGTCCTGACGCCGTGCCATAATCATTACTAACTCCTATTCTGTTCTGCTCAGTCAACCCTGCCGAAGCGTTCCAGGCCCCTTGCAAACGCAGGGGGCCACAAACGAACCGGATCAGTTTGGGAGGTCAAATCTACAGCCTGACGAGGTCCCTTCACTACCGTGGAGGTCCCTTCACCTCTCAAGCAAATCTGCAAAGTCTCACCTGGCGTACGCTGCAGACCGGTTGCTCAGCAGCACAGCCTCCTCCTCCTGCCGCTGCGTGACAGGGCTGGCAGTAGCGGCAGTAGCTGCCCCAACCGACCGGCCTGTCGGTGCTGCTGCCGGGGACGTGCCCCCGCTACTGCCGCCCACCATGTCCACGTCAGCGGGTGACGCGGCATGGCGGTTACTAATGGGCGGCAGTAGCGGGGGTTGCGTGGTGGCGGCTGGACGCGGCTGGGGTGGTTGAGGTGAGTCATCCGAGAGGGTGCTGCGCCTGAGAGTAGTGAGGGCTTGGGAGTAGAGCTGGATCGAGCTCTCAAACTGCACACGGGCACGGAGTTGATCGAGGCAGGGCGCACGGCGGGCAGTGCAAGACATCTCGGTAATTGGGGTAAGCTGCTGTGGCGGCCTGGGTAGCATGGCTGCTGCCGCTGCGTGCCCAGCTGATCAGTCAGCCCTAATGGATAGCGCTGGTGGGGGTCTCGCCGCTGTATGATAAAGCATGCTGGGGCCCTCAAGATGCTATGCTTCCCATGGCTTGTGCTGTGATAAAGCATGGATGTGTACGGTGTGGCTAGGCAGATGCAGGAAGCAGTGTGCGCTTGCTTCTGCGTGGGTGCATGCCGTGCTAGCATGTGTGGTTGTGGGTCCAGTACCTCAGAAAACGCGCGCACCTCTCCCGCATGAAAGGCGGTGTTGCCTTCCGCCTTCAGCTTGCGCGCTTCCATAATGGCTTCCTGCTGATGCGTGCGAAACTCAACGTCAGCACACTCCCTTACCCCTCAAACCGCTGATAAATCTTGGACCCCTGTGCAATGATGCGCAGCTTTGATGCATTCGCATCCACCCCAGAAAAAACCCCAGTTAGTCGAACGACGTAGCGCTTACCGTGGTACCCTGCGAGTCTATGGATCCATCGTCCTGGCCATCATTTGCACCTTGCTGCAGGGATACTGACGGGGCCTGTACGGACACAGATGTTGTGTCAGATGACATTTTTCATATCTGCAGTCTATGAGAAGATGCTCAACGGATGCCTAGACAAGGTCCTCCTTGTACTGCCTACAGCGTACTGCCAAGTGTGCATCTCCCTGTATTGCTGAGGAATGCACATGCTCTGATGTGCGACTGAGTGCAATCTGGGTGGCTGTGTTAAGACTCAAACCCTTTGGTACGATCCTGTGGCACACGCCAATAGGGCCTTTCACGTTTCAGCATGCAACCTAGCCCTGCTGCCGCACACATTCGCCAAATGGGACTATGCCCTGGAACCAGCTCTGGTGCATGCCCAGTCAGCCTGCGCGTCGTATGGGCTCCCACCGCCAGCGCAAGCTGCTCACCCAATGGCAAAAGCCTTGTTGTCCAGGCATTTTCTTAAAGAGGGACAGTTGCATGGGAACTGTGCTCCAGCAAAGGTTTAAAGGCACTACACGACACAGACAGACCAAACCAAGCATGAGGCAACATGTCCAGTGTGAAGGAGCACTCACGTACAGCTTTGCTTCACGGGCGCGTTTCGCTCCCAGGTACAAACTCAACCAAGCCACATGGGTCAGGATGACTGCGGTTCATTCTAAAGTCCTTCACAAGAAGAAGAAAACTTGTTACTCACAGGGTGCAAGGTCAAGTGGCACCTGCCGGCTGGAAGCATTGCTCCTGATCAACTCCTCATGCTCGGCTAGGCACTCCCATACACCTCACCCTCTGCTCCCCAACCGTTCCCCTCTCATCCATCTCCATCCGTTCCCCATCCATCGCTGTCAAGCATGACAAGCATGGATCATCTAAATCAGAATTGGGTGCACCAGGCAGCAGCCTGAGCACACTCAATCAAAGGATGGGTGCTGCAGCAAGATTAAACGCAGGCATACATGCCAGACTGCAGCCAAAACATCGACGTGGACACTCAAGCATGCTTTCAAGTCACTGCATCGGTGTTTAGAAAAGATCCCTAAAGCGCGTCTGATGACAGACATCATGAATATTGGTCCAAACAGCACAGTGCGTCCCAACCATTGTAGAACGCACGTACAGTGTCCTCAGGCAATAGGCTATTGAGGCGCGCACACTTACCAGCCATGTTAAGGAGGCCAGGTAAACCTGAACAATCCAAGCCAGGCATCAGAAACACATTCAGGCATAGGGTACCCATCTGTCAATTATGTGGACCAAGCCATAAGAAGCAATGATATGGCCTTTGTCTCTTAGGCCGGATCACTCATGCAATGTTCCAGCATGCTATAAAGGTCATCAAAATGATTGGCAGGGGACCTGCCACTGCCTGCATTCAACACAGGCAGTGCCCCCTAATGCCACTTAGTCCCATGTCCTGAGTGCAGAAATCCTATTGGAAATCATAAAGCTAAAGAAGATGAGCAGCATTGCTTCCAGTGTGCTGATGCAATGCCAAGCAGATTAGAACTAGGTAACCCACCACCTCTGAATGGACATGAATCCCTCATCGTCAGCTGCCTCACCACCATCAAGGCCAGCCTGTCGGCAGCAGGCGAGGCACCATGCATCCCACTCCTTGCATGAACCCCATGCATGCTGTTGGGTCCAAAACTCAGCGCGTATGCCCTCACATTGCCAATGGCCATTAGTTAAGGCCACATGCCTCAACTCTCCATGCATCTGTTAGACACCACATCCTTATGATCATCATGATCACATCCTCATACCCAGCGGCATGGCTGGCTGTGTGCTCTTCCATGCTGTTCTCATGCGGGCCGTCCACATCTCACCCACTTCATCACACTCTTAGTCTAATATACATCCATGCGCCTGCGCATACGCTGCACACCCCTCAAAGAACATATCGTGCTCTGCAGGAAGCCTTACAAATGCCTGCGTACACTGACGCCGTGCAACTCTGCATGGCATGCCGCGCCTGATCAGGCTCACCGTGCCCGATGAGGCTCCCCACGTCTGATCAGGCCACCAACGCCTGCACAGGCTCACGCCCTGCGCGCCGCCTTGCATGCCGTGCCTGATGAGGCTCACCATGCCTGATCAGGCTCACGCCCTGCGTGCTGCCATGGCCGCCTCCAGCCGCGCCTTCTCCGCCTTGAGCACCGCGATCTGGGCAGCCATGCCACTCGGGTGTGCACTGTCAGGTCCAGTGGATGAGGCCCTTGCAGACACTGGAACAGACTGAGCTAGCCCTGGCATGGGCGCGCTCCGCTTCGCCTGCAGGCCGCTTGCTTGCGGCGGGGACACGTAGAAGGAGCCTGCATGGTGCAGCTGCTGCTTGTACAGGCTGGCGGCGTGGCTGGTGTGGTGGTTGCCGTGGTGGGGGTTATGGGGGTAGCCGGCAACGGTGGTGTGGGTGTGGAGGGATGCTGTCAGCCCTGCCTGACCTTGCACCATCCCAAGCATCGCTGCAGCTGCCTGGGCCACAGCGGCATTCGCCACGCTCCTTTCACGCCCAGCTCTGCGCAAGCTGGATCCAGCAGCGCGCAGCTGGGATGGCCGTGGCTGACGATGCTGCAGCTCCATGTGTTGTTGGTTCCCAAGTGAGCCATCAAGGTGGGCGGTCTGGCTGTGAAAGAGTGGGTCTTGGGATGGTCCCTTGAGAGGTCCTGCAAGCACTCTCACATCGCCTGATGACAGGAGGAGGCTGGCCAGCTGTGTATGAGAGGAAGGCTGCTTGGGGGGCATGCCAGCAGTGCCACTCATGGAAGCGGCACCCAGCCCTGAACTGAACGCCATGCGAAGCGTGTGGTTCTCATTCCAGGGTTCTGGCCCCAGGCCCTTGCTGGCGGTGGTTGTACTGCCACCTGCCACCATGTATTGCTGCTGCTGCTGCTGCTGCTGCAGGGGGCCTTGCAGCATGCCCCACATCATCTGCTTGTGTGTCGGAGATACTTGGATGCTGGCTGCCCCATCAGACGCAGTCACACTTTTAGGAGTGCCTGATCTGGCTCCTGCACTCAAGGCTGAGCTGTCATACCTGCTCATGGGGGCATGGCCGCCCACGCTCCCAATGCCCATGCTGCCTGCATGCATGCTGCTGGCTGGCAGGGCCGTGTACAAGAAGCCACCAGGAGGGGACCCCATGGGTGTCTGCATGCTCATGGCTACCGCCTGCGCACTCCTCTGCATGTAAGGGCTGCCTGGCAGGGCTTGCATGGAGCTCCCAAACACACCCAGCTGCATGGCCTGCATGCCCCTGCCACCCGCTGGTGAATAGCTGGCCGCTGGCTGGCGTGCAGCAACAGCGGCCACGGCCTTGGGTGTGGCTGGAGCCACCGGGCTGCAAGCACCCACTGCAGGCAACAGCGTGCTAGCGGGCACGGTAATGCTTCGCTTGATGCCAGCACGCGGCACACGCACGAAGCGTGGGTCGAGCAGGATGGGTGCAGAGTCAGGGCCCTGGGGGCAAAGGTTGTCCTGCAGCTGGGCCAACCGCTGCTCTACCACGCCCATGGAGGGGCGGTCTGAGGGGTCGGCTGCCCAGCACGCACTTGCCAGGTCGCAGTACCTGCACAGGCCGAGGGGCGAAGAGCCAAAGCAAATCATGTGAGTATGAATAACTATGTAAGCATGGAACGTTGTTTGGTGCTGTGTAATGTATGTCAGCGTATATTGATGTATGCTTCTGTTTCTTATGTACCGTAGGTACAATAAAGGTGTAATGTCAAGATGCAATACACCCAGCTGCTGCTCGCTGTTACTCACTGCTTGGGCGCGCCGTACGGCCACACGGGTCGGAGGTCTGCTTGCACCACAGCGACCACCACCTCCGCATCACTGAGCTCCCCATGCACCTTGAGGCCCGTTAAGATCTCCCACATGGTGATCCCCACAGCAAACACGTCAGCACCCGGCGTCAGCACCCCTGCGCACAGCGCACCATGACCGACAGTGGGCAAGTGAGCAACAGCTGTCAGTGCATCAGCTGTATGGCTCCATGTGGTATGCGAGCCGGAGGCGTGTGCCGAGGGGGCAAGGGGTGAAGTGGTGTGGGAAGAGGGCGCGGCACGCGCGCTTCGTTGCCTGACAGGGCAGGATAGGCCGAGGGAGGCCGGCCATGCGATAGCGGGGCTCGATGCATCATGTGCACGCAAACACACACATGTAAACACACACGCGCGCACCGTCACGCAGGAGCTCTGGTGGCTGATGGGTGACAGTGCCATAGGACTTTGTTTTCAGAATGCTCGCGCGCTTGCGTGCGCCAATGACACGGGAGAAGCCGAAGTCAGTGACCTGCGCTACAGCCGAACACAAGGGGTGGGTGGGTAGTGGATTACCACTCAGCCACAGTGGAGTCCAGGTATCCCTGAGTGCATGCCTGCAGCACCGCAAACCATGCTTGCACAAAGCCGCGTAACGATGAGTAAAGAGCTCTCAATACACTGCAGTGTTTTGGTAGAGTACTGCCAGGGGACTTCCCAGAGGACGTGCGACCAGAGGTGTTTCATTTCCCTGATACAGGAGCGCGTGAGCTGTGCGTCTATTGCTGCGCCTGTGCTGTGCCTGTGCTGCGCCTGCGCTGCACCTGCGCTGCGCCTGCGCTGTGCCTGTGCTGCGCCTGTGCTGCGCCTGCGCTGCGCCCGCGCTGTGCCTGCGCTGTGCCTGTGCTGTGCTGACCCCAGCAGCAGCAGACCCAAGGTAGGGGCTGCTGCACCCCAGCAGGGCGCACGCCTGGCCGTCCAACCTAAACCAGGACCTTGCTCTACTAATGTAAAGTTAATACTAACATAAGGAAAGATGGTGGGTTCAACCAAAAACTGATGTTGTTAAGGCGAGGGCCTGCGGCCCACCTTGCACATGAAGCCACGGCGGTCGCTGCTGCCTCGGGCCAGCAGAATGTTGGGGGCCTTGAGATCGCCATGCACCACCCCATTGTGGTGCATGTACTGCGGGCAGCAGGCATGCGCAGCCATGTTTTCAACGGACGTCGCGACCTTGGGTTGGTCATACACCATATGACACCCGGTGATGCCATGCATCTTTACATGCTGCTTCATCAGAGGCCCATTAGCATGAGCATACTGTGCATGGAGCACCAGCAGGTGTTCTTACCTGCAGGGTGAGCATAAAGGGTATACATGTGGCACGTGCGCAAGGGACATGATGACGTAAGTATACGGGCTGCCTGCATGCCAAGCGTGAAAGCCACACGCACACAAAATGCATACAGAGCGATATGTGCGCGCACCGACCTGCAGCGCGGAAACCATCTCACGCAGCGTTGCCAGTGCAGCCCACGCATCCCAGGCCACCACAGCCTCCCTAGCACCTCCTGCACCGAAGCCAGCAGCGTGTGGCTTGCGGGTGCGTGGGCTGAGAGCATTCAGACGAGGGCTCATACACGCCAAGGTTGGGCCACTGCCCTTCCCATGACTGCCGGGGCTCGCACTGCCCACCCCACCATCATCAGCAACAATGGGTAGGTCACCTAGGGTGAGTGCCAGCAAGCTGGTGGGGCCTGTGAGTTGCTGCGTAGGTGGGTCCAAGGTTTCAGCAGTACATGCGGTTGGAGGTGCGGTACTCTGGGAGTCCGGGTCAGACGCCAGGTGGGCGCCAGAAACCAGGGCTGTGACGGGTAGCTGGCCCGAAGGCAGCATGCCTGACAGGGAGGTAACCGACGCGCTGGGTGTTGTACCAGCAGATGACCCGCGGCGCCAGGGATCTGAGAATGAGCGGCGCAGGGTGGGCCGTCCAACTGCCCCCTGCTCGGTGCTGGTTCCCCCATCTGGCTCTCTGATGGTCAGGGAGTGGAAGGTGCCTGCCACAAGGGCGGCCCAAAGGCTGCCCAGCTCGCAGTACTCCATCACAATGTACCAGCTGTACATGTTTGGCACATCCGGCTCCTGTGCGGTGTTGTTGGCCATGGCGATGGGCTGTGGGAAACGTGGCAGAGTCTGATGCGGGTGTGTGAAGGAACGCAGGGTCGCGTCGGTGTTAGCAGCCTTTAATGGAATATGCCTCAATGTGTAACACCCGCTCGCACCGCTTGGGTGTCCCATATACAATACAACCCAATCCTGGAAGAACATGGCCAAATCTCCCTTATCGCCCCAAGGGGCTATACGATGATATGTGACCGAGCACTGTTCATACAGGACGGGGACAGGACGGGGACAGGAAGGCAGGGCAATGTCGGTATCAGCTTTCCTCAGGGAAAGTGCGTCAATGATACATGAACGAGCAATGCACTGTTCATAGGGTGGTAAGTCCATCAAGAATACAAGCTGGGTGAGGAACCAGGAGATTCCGAGGTGCTGCCGAGCAAGCAAGCAGGGTCCGGTGCACCACCAGCCAGCCAACAACCACGACGGCATCGTCACCTGCCCCTCCCCGGCCACAGCCACAGCCACAAAACAAGTCCATTTGCTGCTGCCAGGCATCAATAGCTCCCCCGGTTACTCACCCCTGTTGTGATTTGCTGTGTGCCCTTGACCAGCCGAGGCACCGCGCTGCCCACATCACCCAACATGACCTTGAGAGTGTCGACTATGTGAGGGTGGTCCAGCACAGACATAAGGACGGCTTCCACTTGAGCCATGCGCTCGCGTTTGCCGCCCTCACCCCCCTTTGCTTCATCATCCTCTTCCACCCAGCCCCACACGCTCTTGACCGCGACGCGCGCGCCGCGATACGTGCCCAGGTACACCTGCAGTACAAGAGCGCAGTACAAAGCCCAGCAGTACAGGGGTGTTGGACAGCCCTGTTTGGACGGCACTGGTACGAGGGGTGCTGTGGCTTAGGAGCACCGGGGTTTGCGCAGCTATGCACTGCGCAGCAGCTGGATCTGCTCAAGTGTATCATACAAGCACCCACAGCTCCCACAGCATTATACTCGGCCTGCAGTTCACCAGGCCTTTTTGCCCACCCATGTCAAGGCCCACTCCCCCTTTTCTGGCCCACCCCGCACTCCCCACTCCCCCCAACCTCTCCAATGTGCCTGATGCGAACCAGTGTGTGCTGGTGGGGTAACCGGTGCGGTGCCGCACCTCTCCAAATGCCCCTTTGCCCACATGCCGCTGCAGGAGGATGCCGTCCCCCTCCTCCTCCGCATCTCGGATCACGCAGCCGCCGCCCGCTTGCTGACCCACGCTCAACGTCGCGACAGCCGCCGCATGGACAGCAGCACCGTGTTGACGTGTGCCCGACTGGCCCGGCGACTGCATGGGGCCGGGGCCAGTGATGAATGCATGGGCGTCGGGGGCGGGGGCGGAAGCTACTGAGCAGGTGGAGAGGCGGCGCTGCTTGTGGTGCCGGCCAGGGGAGGTGGCGCGGTGCAGGTGGGAGGATAGCTCGCGCAGCTGCTGCGTGAACAAAGTATTTTACCATTGAAAGGTACAGTTCAGTACATGTTTCTTGACTTTCAATCATTGTAAGCTACCGTACCATGTCGATGTGGTACCATGCAGGAACCATTTTCTGAGCAACGCTTCAACTGCTGACAGCAGCAAGGCGTTCTTAGATAAAGTAGGTTCGCAGGTGGTGTTGCATGAGGAGCTAGCCCATGATTGTCAGTGCTGTGGGAGCACGCAGAAGTGCAGTGTGATAACTGGACTGTGGTGCATTAACAGTGCCCAAGGGTTTAACATCTGTGAAATGCCGTGTGATCATATTATTAAGGATTTAACACAAGCACGCAACAGGTTCATGCATGCGCATGGTGAGGCAGGTCATGCAAAGCTGCGTTGTGCGCTGCCCGATCTGTGCAGCACTGCGGTCCGCATTGATGCAGCCACGGCTGGCCGCCAGCATGTCAAACGTAAAGAACAAACTGAAAAAAAAACAGGTGAGATGCACGTGAGCTCACCTGTGCTTTTTGGGTGCCTTTGCTGAAGGATGCACATAGCAGCCCATCCTCGTCAAAGAGTCCCAGGGCAGAGTCCATGTGATGCGCCACGTTGGTATGGCTGCGGCTGGGTGCCTCAGGCCTTGCGCTCTCTTCCTTCGAGCAGACAGGTGCGTAATGTGCAGCAGCAGGCGCAGCCTCATGTGGAACATGTACCGGGGACATGGGAGAGCTTGCAATGCTGGCAGCAGTGCCCGAGCTTGCAGCTCCATCCGTATGGGGCCCAGAGGGATGGCTTGCTGCTTGTGGCTGGGGCCTGGTGGGTGTTGTGTCGCCATGCGCTGCAGGTGCGCCATGCTGCTGCACACTTGCAGCAGCGCGCTGAACGGGAGAAACAGCACCTCCTGCCCCGATGCCACCGCTACCGTCAAGCAGCCCCGTCGTAACACTCCTCGTGTAGCCCTGCGTCTGCGTGCGGACCCCGTTCAACCACTCTGGCCTTGCGTGGGCTTGGGGTGATACATACCCCGTTGCCGCATCCTGTTGCTGCTTCAAGGATGGCTTCAAGAACTGCGCGTATACTGCTGCTTGGGCTGTATGCTCGCCTCCAAGCAGGTCTTGGTCGGGGATGTTCCAGGCTGGGTTTTGCCGTGAGTCACGCACGCCATACTCTGTATAGGTGGATGACGACGCACACCCCATCCCCCCTCAAAAATTGAGCTTAAGGATCAGATGACAAATTTCTCGATTCGTGCAGCTACCACCCCACCCCACAGCTTCACGATCACGGACATGACTGAATGGATTGAATTGACTTGCTGCATTGTCGATGTTAGTATATGTACTGCCAGCCCAGTCATGATATTATATTCGGTCAGAGAGTCGTCTATCAAAACTACACTATTTTCTCGCTATTTTCTGATGCGGTGCGCATACAGGCTTCACAAACAGCACGTATGCAGCATGTCCTGACCATGGCAGGAGCGCAGCATTATGCTGGGTTGCGGGTTGCAAGGACTGAGGGCTGCTGTCGTTTATCAGGTGTAAAGATGGAACAGGTTTATCACCTGGCAGACGTGAAGTCTTTGAGAGACTATGCAAGCACTTTATGCGAATGCGCAGCCTGCGCAAACCCATGCAAAGTGAGTGCAGGCTGCAAGCAAGGGCCTGGTGCAGGAGGGGTTCCAGGAGAGGCTTTGAGTTGAGTGCGAGCGG
>BDCZ01000452.1:3363-21151 GCA_001662365.1 Chlamydomonas applanata | reverse complement strand
ACCCCCCCCCCCCCCCCCCCCCCCCCCGCCCCCTCTTCTCTTCTCTCTCAGTTCACGCCAGATCCTTTGACACCACCCTACATAGGTATGGCAGTACTTCTGCTCTGTACCGCTCGCACAGCCTGCCCAGGGTAGCCACTGTGTGCTGCCCGATGCAGAAGTCTTGCATCGTGGGTTGTGTGGTGATCACAAGGGGCACACTACCAGTGGCAGCCGCTTCAAGTATGTCTCCCCTGGCATGCAGCAGCGCCTGCATGGGTGGACAATGCTTGGAGATGTTAGCGGTACAATGTATCGTCACTGGGCTATGTTCATGGGGATGGCACCCATCCCGTGCTCGTAAACCGCATGCAGTAAACAAGCAGCTCGGACAAGCAACTACAGCAGAGCACCTGCAGCAGACACCAAGGCAGCCAACACACCCACAAACCCAGAACATACGAGCACAAGACCCCCCTTATGAGCACCTTGCTGAAGAGCGCTCTCTCTCTCCCTCTATCCCTCTCGGTCTCTCATCTCTCTCACCCTCTTCTCTCTCTCTCTCTCTCTCTCTCTCTCTCTCTCACACACACACACACACACACTCTTTCTCACCCACCGTGACTGCGGCATACACCAGGAAGTCAGGCCCGTTGGTCAGCACGATCGCTAGCAGCTTCACCCCATCCATGGGAGGCACCCGCCCAAAGAACGCCAGCCCTCCACACAGCCCAGGCGCAGGGCTGCCTGAGAAGCCAAGCAGCTGTGCCACCAAATGGCTGCACACAGCCACGCCCCCGCCCGTACTGCCTGCAAATGCATGGTGCAGCTCTGGATCCTCCCGCTGCAGTACACACAACACGGCAGTACACAGGCTGGTGCGTGCCACATCAGCCCCGCCGGGCATACACGCGTCTGCGAATGCAGGCCAGACATAGGGGGCTGTGGGGGAGGTAGACAGGCTGGCGAGGAAGTCCAGGGCGCCTGCAAAGAACCCAGCGGCATGGCTTGGGGCTGCTGCTGGTAGCTGCAGCGACGGCGCATGTGCCATGATCACACACATGAGCACAAGGAAAGCATCGCCCCCGACACCAGCGCCCCAGCCAGCCACACGACTAGCTGCTTGCGCTTTGCAGCTCAGCGGCTGCAGCAGCTGCCACGCAGCTTCCACGAGTGTGGCGAGTGTGACGACGTCACTGGCCGTCTGACTGGGCACTGGGGAGGCTGTGGGGTCCAGTGGTGTGCTGGTGCCACTGTCTTTGGTGGGGTGGGTGGATGGACAGCAGCCGGGGAGGGTGAACAGCGGCAGGCGCAACTCGTCAGGTGACGTGCTGCTGCTGTGGCACAGCACCTCCGCGGCTGCAGCCACTGCAGGGTGATGGTAGGGCGTGGGTTCACTCACAGCCGCTGCAGCCCCAGCCTGGCTGGCACGCGTGGCCACTGCTGCAATGGCCACAGGCAGCTCCAGCTCTGGACAGGCACCGTACGCGCAGGCATGCAGGCCGAAGTGTGTCTGGGGGTGTGTCTGACCGTGTAGGGCATGCACGCCGCTCTGCGTGGGGCTGGCCTTCAGTGCTGCCAGTACATCCCACACCAGGGTGAGGGCAGCCCTTGACGGGCCAGACGGCAGTACAGAGACCTGCTCACGAGCAGAGCCCAATGACCCCTGACGAGCCAACGGCCTCAAAGCAAGCCCTCTGTCTGACGCACCACCACCAGTCCACATGCTCTCCCAGGTGCCAGGAACGCAGGCCGGCCATGCCACCTGCACTAACCGCCGAAGCAGTAGCGCGAGCTCTCGTGGGGGTAGGGCTGGCAGGTGGGCTGCATCAGCGAGCACTGCAGCGGCTGCACCCTGCCACCATGCAGAGGGGTCTGACATGCCTGGCTCAGTCAGCACATGCGCCACGATGGCACCATCATTGCTGGCAGCGGCTTGCTCAGCCCCTGTTCCACTGAACGCGGTTATCAGATCCACTGGCTGCTCCCAAAAAGCTGTGGCTGGTGCCTGGCTGACCAGCTGCTCCACAGCTGCACTGCGCGCTGACGTGGCAGCAGCTCCCTCGCTGATGGCTGCAAGCAGGCGAAGGGCCATGCCTGCGTTCATGTCTACGGCCAGGATATCAGCTGGTGCGGCATCCGGGTGCTGCGATGGCTTCTTCTGAGGTGAGCCCAGAGCCTGCGGCCGGCTTTGATCGGTTGGATCCATCGGTACCACGGCAGACAGTACCAGCTGCTGCAGGTACCATCGGACGTGTGTGGAGGCATCCAGGGCTGCCAGCGCCCCAGGGTCATGCAGCCAGACAGACAGGCAGCGCAGCGTGGCGTGCGCGCCATCCACAGAGTGTGCCGCAGAGCCCATAGCTGTGGCTGCGCCGCCACGGCCGCCATCGTCGGTGTTTGGGGGCGGCAGTGCATCCAGCCACATGACTAGCGACTGCACGTGTTATGTGGTGGCGGCGGGTGGTGGTGGTTTAGACTGGTGGGGGAAGGTGGTGGGAGCATCATGGGTCGAAGGTGCCGCATGAGAAAACATCCCTACTACGTTCCCACCTGCCCTGCAAGCATTTACTACAAGCAACGCGACATGTGGAGCATGCTCATTGCAGATGCTTCAGCACATGCTCAGCAGGTAATTCCGCCAGCCAAGCCGAAGGTGTTGTGACGGTTTGAACAGGTGTGCTTCACGACAAGGGTACGCACGCTGGACAGTCTGCGCAACCAATGCGCAACTACGAAGCACGTAAATGCCATGCAGCGGCAAAGTAGACCAGGTGCAAAATACACAGTGCGCAGGCGGCGCAGCAGGGCGGCATGGAATGCAGCTCGTGTGCATGCAGGTACATGGGCCGCGCACCTTGAGCAGGTGCATCCCCATTGGTGAACTGGGTGCGGGCTCCACAAGGCAATTCACAACCACCCGCTGCCACATCAGCACGGCCTGTGCCACGACCAGCGGCATGATACGTGGGCAGTCCACGGGGTAGTCATGCAGTCCCAGCGCGAGCTCATCTGCTGCCCTGCCAGTGCATTTCTTGCCCACCTCCTCCATCGCCCCGGTGAATGATGACCCGGTCTGTCCTGGGTGGGTGCCATGTGGTGCTGGTGCTCTGGCACCTGCCACACCATCAGCCACCCCTTTTAGTACAAGCTCATGCAGCACCCCAGCGGACACCAGCACAGCTGCCAGGCTGCTGCTCAGCGCCATGTTTCCTGCGGCACGCATGAGCAGGGCAGCGGGCGCCCCTGCTGTGGCCGTCATTGCTTGCAGACGGGCCGCTAGGCGGGCCGCGCAGGCATGGGCCGCGAGCGGCTGTTGTGCGAGGAGGGCACCCGCAAGGGGGGCTGCTGCACAACACGCAATGAGGGCGTCACACGCAGCCAGGCGCACGCTGGTGCGCTCACGCGCGTTGCCTGCTGTGCTGCCTTGGTGCCTGCTACGGGAGGAACCAGCTGTGAGGCCTGTACGCGATATCAGCTCCACCAACGCCTGCACCAACTGGTTCAGCCACTGCTGCTGGTGCAGCAGGTGGCTGGTGTGCGGCTGCTGACTGGGGCCACCAGACCCATCCTCATCTGTAGCTCTGCCTGTGAGCTCGGCAGTGCTGCTGGCACCAACTCCAAGCACAGTGATTGCTGCATGCACCAGAGCCCATGAGCTGCCTGGGGCCAACATGTCCATCCACACCCCATTGTGAGTGCTGCCCCCTGCCCCTGGCTTGGCAGCCTGTACCTGAGGGGAGAAGGAGCCCGTGGTGCCTGACTCGCCATGGGGTCGCCCTGCCAGTGACCAGCACTGCAGCTGTATCACGCTGCTGGCACATGCTGCCAGTGGTGGTGGGGCCGTGGTTGTCTGACTGGCCGTCTGACTGGCCGTCTGACTGGCTGTCTGACTGAGGAGCAGTGGGCCGCCTGAGCTGTCTTGCCCTGCAGTAGGACTTGCGTCTCCAAATACAAGTAGCGCACGTACGCCAATCGTGCTACGTGCAAGCGCGGTGCACAGCGCTGCAGCAAACTCGAGGAGCCGCAGTGAGCCATCGAGTTGTTGCGCCTTTGCTGGCTGTTCTGGGGCGGATGGGCGCAGCTGCTGGCCGCCCCACCTCAGCTGTGCTAGGGCCTGTGGGACGTCCTGCTGCAACAGCACCGCCATGGCTGCAGTGCTGAAGACCTCTGGCCGCAGATCTGCAAGGTCTGGTAGCCGCATCGCCCATGCGCTGGCAGCTGCAGCAGCTGGGGAGGCTGACACGATGCCGCTGCATGCCTCCTGAATGACCTGTGCAACGACCTGCACGCACATGTTCCGAAATGTTTACACATCACATGTTGGGGATCAAACGTAGCTTTGTTGGGTTTGTTGGGTTTGGGGGACCAGGTCCAGGCTACTACAGTACAGCATGATGGGTATGTCAATGGGTAATGAGCGACGTGTTCTGCAGCTGTAGGCCCAGGAGAGGCCCATGCAGCCCCTCACCTGCTGCGCACGAGCAAGGGATGAGGAGCACCCACTCCTGTGCCACGCAGTGGCCGGTAGGTGCAGGAGAGCACTTGCCATAGCAGGCAACAGTTGCCTGGTCAAGCCACAGGCAAGCCCTGCAGTGTCCAGGCGTGACAGCTGCATCTGGTCGGAGCCCTCCAGCACATCATGCACCAGCTGTAGCACGTGCGCTGAGGTGCCATCAGCACTGATCGCGGCTGCGGATGTGGAGTCTTGCTGCTGTGCCACATGTTGACTGAGCGCCTTGCCACTGGCACGTGCACTGCACAGCCGCTGCAGCCATCGCAGCTCTGTATCCAGCAGGAAAAGCAGGTGGATGGGCCTCAACATGGTTTCGGTGCCCTGCTGGTTCCTGGCGAGCGCTACCTGGTGCAGCTGGGCAGAACAACGGACGAGACCCCACACCGCGCTGGCCACGCTGGGCTGTATGCTGGTGGACAGGAAGTGCCAGTCAAAGGCGAGCGAGCGCAGCAGCCGGAGCCCCGCGCACGCCAGCCTCACATGTGCGTGCTGGGGTGGATGGGATTGGAGTGCTTGGAGCATCGTTTGTGGCGTCATGCTGCAGTCAGATGACACTTGGATGGCTGTATTGCTGGATGTCAGGTACGCGTGCATGGCGACCATCAAATCTGCTGTGTGCTGGGGGGATGCAGCCACTGCCTCTGTGGCAAGGTTGTCAACCAGATGGCTCGCTGCCTCAAACACAGCCGTCTGGGCAGGCGTGTCGCCAACTGCCAGCACACTTGGCAGCGCTGCGCACAGCGCCGGCCAGCTGGGTGCGAAGAGCACGTCCTCGCCATGCAGCTGAGCAGCTGCGCTGTGGGCTGACTGCTTTTTGCCAGAGGCCTGCGCAGCCCCGGTAACGCCAGCTGCTGCTGATGACGTGGCTGGTACAGGCATGCAAGACAGCGTGTACAGAGCTGCTACTTGCTGCTCGGGGGGGCCCTGCTTGGGGGAGACGAACGGACCAACAGCACAGGTCAGCTCCTGGTCAAAGGTTGTTGTGGCGGTTGCGCAGTGGCAGGCGCTGCTGCATCAGTGTGCTGTCTTTGCCAGGGCGGCTGGAGAAGAGCAAGCACTGAGCATGCTTGCATGCACCGTGCTTGCATGCATGGCATGGCATGGCATGGCATGCATGCACGGCATGCTCACGTTCCGCACCTCAGTGAGCAGTGTGACCAGCCGCTTGACAGCAGCTGCGTGGAAGCTGGACCCCCCGCCCCTGCCCCCGCCCACATCCCCAAACACCATCCATTGGTCGTCTTCATGCTCAGAGCTCCCACCAGTGGGGCTTTGCCACCCCTGACCCCAGTCTTCCTGACCACCTGGCCCCATGCCTTGAGGGCTGTTAGAGGCCAATAGATCTTCCACTGAGCCCCCTGACAAGCCCCCACCAGACGTATCACTGATCAAGCCCTTCCGAGGATGGGACCGTTGACCTCCTGTATAGCCTGACATGGGCCCGCCCGCTGCTGCTCCAGCAAGGGTCCCACCCCAAGACAGCGGGCTGTCCTCCTCGCTGTCCTGCAGCCGCAATGTCTGTGCCTGTGGATCCATGTGGGATGAGCCTGCATCAGAGAAGCGCATGACTTCCAGACTGCCTTTGGCAGCCGCCTGCCTGCCACTTGGCAGCCCTGGACCAGCCTCCTGCATGTGGGTGCACAAGCACCGGTCACCTTGATCCCACATGTAAGACATGTTGCACAGCATGTTTGAAGCATGTTTGAAGCAAACGGCGCAGCGGCGCATGCGCAGCAGTCCAAGCAAACAAAGCCCAGCGCACAGGGCGTGTGGTGGATTGCATGTACGGCATGCACGGACGGTCGGCAAGTGATGGCACATGAGCAGCAGCCCATTTGATTTGCAGCGCCCAGGCCACATGGATGATGTGATGCATGGCATGCTTGTGTCCAGGGAGCTCTTTCCAACGGGGTGCTAGGTGCTGTAGTGGGGCGGCTCCCGGTATTTCAGGCTGGCTTGGTCCTCTAGTGATTGTGTTTAGATAACGACTGTCAGGCTCCGGCATGCAGACACATCTGTGAAACGCCGTGTTATTATTATTATTAGCTCTTGGACACCGTACTGGGAGCACAGCACTCACGTCAGGCGGAGGTAGCTGCACCACCCAATCTGACAGGCCCTGCATACAGGCCTCATCCAGCTTCTGAAACATGTCCACCTCCAGTGGCGTGTAGCATGGCTGAGGCTGTACTGGCACTGACTCAAGGCCTGGGGCCATCATGGCATCTCCTTGTGTGACCAGGTCTGTGATGAGTCCTGCCACAGCTGCAGGAGATGGCCCAGAGCTGTGGGGGGCAGCACCCCCCTCTTCCTGCGGCTGGTCCCCATCAGCATGTGGTTCTGATGCTTGTGAGGATGTGTGCAGTTGCTGCAAAGCAGCTGTGACAGGCACAACCATGCTGCTGCTGAGCTGCTCTGACAGCTGGTTGACAAGTGCCAAGTCCTGCAAGGCCCAGAAACATAAAACACAGCATTTTGATAGTATGACGACACTTGCAGCTACGGGACATCACGGTCGCCAGACTGAAGCACCATGCATGCATGCACATCAGCAGCTGATGCCCATGATGCACCCATGCAGCACACCTTGAAATGGCCAGGCTCCAGCATGGGCAGAGCCAACAGCTGCTGCTGCAATGCAGCTATGGCCTCCTGTGGCATGCCCTCTGGGAAGGACACCAGGCCTTCTCCTGACACTGGTACATCTGGCTGGTACAACAAGGCCCCTCCAGCATGCTCCTCCTCCCACTGCTCATCCACATGCTCCACCAGTGCAGCCAGGCCCTCCACGAGTTCATGGATGCTCATGGCACTGTTGGGGCCGTGTGGGTGAATCACCCTTCACATGTCAATGCCATGCATGCACAGGCCAGTCTGTAACAGTTTGCTGCATCATGCAAGTGCCAGGAGGAGATCTGAAATGCAAACTTCGAAAAAGGTGATACGAGAGTTCGGGGGCCTGATAGGAACGCTATTGTTTATATTCAATGGCCAACGTTCTGATCCACAAACAGCACGTGACGCAACAACCCACCGCTCTCCCGCTAATCACACTTAGGTGGCCCGTTTTTTCCAAACCAGAAATCCAGCGTTGCTGCAGACGAGTTTAATTTTTGCCCATGCAGCTTTGACACGCCCGCGTGGCTGTGGTCTGCAACATTTCGTCACAGCATTCAATTCGTCAATCTCAACATGCCTCCCTTACCTCAGCTTCCTTATAAGCGGCCGTTTTATGATGCTACGCTAACTCCCACGGAGATTCAGGTACCTGACCGAATGTAGTCCAACCCAGAATCTTGCAGCTTGTATGCCGATACACAGCGAATGAGCGTGTGGGGCAAGCGGTGCTTGCACAACCGCTCTGCTTCCATGTGGTGTGTTACCCATGGGTCAGGGTGTGCATGCAATCGCTGCCTGCATGCTGCACGCATGTATGCTTCAGCCATGCTTGCATTGCGTGCACGCTGCCTTGCCCACGAGCAGGAAGACCTGCTGATGGTTATGAGTAATACGAAACGCAACATTAGACAACCACGGCGTCCGTCCCCTCCTCCAGGTGTGTGCATATCTCACCAAAGCATGGCAATGGAAGCATGCTGCTGTCCATGTTTGAGCAGACTGGCTTCGTGATTTGGACCCGTGGCATGCTGACACTTCCAATGCTGCACAGGCTAAGCATGCGTGCCAATGCAATTGGTGTGCCTTGTAAGGATGGGTTGTCATGGGTGGCAAGCACCTGCTGACACAGCCGCAACTGAAACAGCTGTCTGGAACTGTATGGCTGCTTGCAGGGAAGGACCGTTGAGCTGCTCTTGCGCCAGCGTGCCATGCAGTGTACACGTCAAGGACACTTCGGGGACCTGGACCAGCTGAAGTGCCCTATGCTGGGCCTAATTTGTCCGATTATTTGATTTCCAGTTGTACCATTCAATTTGCTGCCATCATTTCTGAGCCTACACGTCAGTGACCTTGGTTTATGCGCACATGCACTGTTGTGCACCGGGCCACATGGACGTAAACTGACTGTCTGATTGACCTCATATGCATGTTGCAGCCAGTGCTGGAGGCACTCGACTGTCTGGAATGGATGAGAAGCAGGACGCCGTGTAAAGCTGTTACAGCATGTTACAGCAGCTTTTAACAGCTGTTACAACACAGGTTACAACAGCTTGCATGATGCAGCACGGTGATCAACCAGCCGCGGTCCGTTGGGAAACCAATGAATTCCAGCGCTTACCGTGCTTGTGCACTTGCTCAGGTTCTGTTTAACGCTTAACCATGCAGCGCCAGCATGGCCAAACCTGCAATCCCTGCCCGTGCTGGCCCCTGTGTGAATGCAGCTCGTGACCCACCCATTACTCTGTCAAATGTTTCTAATACTTTCTAACATCCGTAACCAAACCAAACCCCCACCAGAGCAGCCACTGCATGCAAGTGCCCAGTAACTGGCGGCCAGGCACGGCCTCAGACAACCATGATAGCTGCTGGCCTCAGACAACCATTACATTGCCGCACACGCCCCGGAGCTCTTAACCTGCTTAGTGCTTGAAGTGGCGCACGCCCGTCGTGAGCAGCACGACGCCGTACTTGTTGCAGCAGTCGATCGCGTCCTGGTCACGCAACGAGCCGCCCGGGTGCACGATCGCCGCCACGCCTGCCTTGCACGCCAGCTCGACTGAGTCGTTCCACGAGAAGGGGAAGAACGCGTCCGAGGCTAGCACTGAGCCCTTGACCTCCGCGCCTGCTTTCTCCAGGGCGATCCGCACAGAGTTGACCCGGTTGGGCTGGCCTGAGCCCATGCCCAGCAGCTTGCCGTCCTTGGCCACGGTGATCGCGTTCGACTTGACGTGCTTGACCGCCCGCCACGCGAACCGAAGGTCCTCCAACTGCTGCGCCGTGGGCTTGGCCTCCGAAACCGGCGTGAAGGTGATGGCCTCTGGTGCCAGGCTGTCAGCATCCTGCCACAGCCAACCGCCTGCCACCTGGCGCAGCGACAGCCCGCTGGGGGCACGTGCCTTGGCCTCCAAGATGCGCAGGTTCTTGGACTTGCCCTTGAGTACCTCCAGACCGTCAGGCGTGTAGCTGGGCGCAATCACAATCTCATAGAACATGCGCGTCTCATTGTCGGTGGGGCTCCTGCAAGGAAAGCCGTGTGCAGGCCGTGGGTGGAAGTTTGATGCCTTGGTTGCCACTGGCATTTCCGTTCACAAAAATGCAGGAGCCAAGCAGCCACCGCAGCGAGTGGAGCACGAGCAGAGCCACCGCTGTGCCCATGCTGCATGTGCCTTGCATGTGCTCGCTCCAGGAAAAAACAAAGAATAAGCCGGTGAAGCTGTCTGTCCAGGGCTGGGTCGCGTCAATCTGCTGCCCGCAGTTGCTGTCCAGGCCCACCACCCCACCCATCTCAGGCACTCCATACAAGAAAGCCCACCCACCCCTGAGCCTGCCGATCCCCTCGGCCTGAACCCCTGGCGAACCCTCCTCACGGCCAGTCCCCACCTGAACTCGCGGATCTCCTTGGCCAGCTCAGCATCCACGGGGCGGTTGAACGCCACGATGCCGCCGAACGCGGAGATGGGGTCGGCGCGTACCGCCAGGCGGTACGCCTCCTTGAGGTCCCCGCGCGTCGCAATACCGCACGGGTTCGTGTGCTTGACAATGACACAGGTTGGCTCGGTGTAGTCGCAGCAGCACTGGTATGCAGCATCGGCGTCCAGGTAGTTGTTGTACGACATCTCCTTGCCCCAATGCACAGTGGAGGTGGCCACGCCGCCCACGCCTGCCTCACGCAGGGAGTCGTCGGTGTAGAAGGCAGCGGCTTGGTGGGGGTTCTCGCCGTAGCGCAGCGTGGCCTGCAGCTGCATGGGGACCGTCATCTGGGGCGGGGGCGCGTTGCCCTCGGCCTGGCTCCACAGCCACTCACTCACCTAAGTGAGTGCGCGAGTGAGTGAGTGGGTGAGTGAGTGGGTGGGTGGGTGGGTGAGCGAGCGAGCGAGCGAGCGGGTGAGTGAGTGAGTGATTGAGTGAGTGGGTGGGTGACGGAGTGAGCTAGCGAACGAGTAGGTGAGAGCATATGTTACAACGGATGCCTTGTGGCGCACGCTTTGTGTGCTGGCCGGGAGAGGCCTGTGGGTTAGCCTAGTGTAATCTCTGATCCGTCATGTGCAGCCAGGACCCAGTCTGGGGCCGGCCATGCAGTTGGTGCAGCAGGAGCTAGCAATCAAGGGGATGGGTGTGTGAACACACCACCCATCCCCTTGAATGCAAGCTGCTGCTGCACCAACTACCCACACGACGTGGCCATGCCCTGACCCACCTGTGCATCGTACGAGGAGCAGTGCTGGAACGCCTTCCACGCCAGCTTCTTGCGCAGCTTGGCCAGGTCGGCTGCAGGAGCCCCTGGCTTGACCGCCTCCAGCAGCGAGGCGTAGTCAGCGGGGTCGACGGCCACAGTCACGTGCGCCATGTTCTTCGCAGCCGCCCGGATCATCGCTGGGCCACCAATGTCAATGTTCTCAACGCCGACCTCGAATGCGGGCTTGGGGGTCGCGGTCACTGTGGCGCGGAAGGGGTACAGGTTGACGACCACGAGGTCAATGGTGCCGATGTTGTGCTTGGAGATGGCGTCCATGTGCTCCTGCTTGTCGCGGATGGCCAGGATGCCGCCATGCACGCCCGGGTGCAGCGTCTTGACGCGGCCTGGGGGCGCGCCAGGTACAATGTGCACAGGTACAGTGTGCACAGGGCATTAGGTTGGTGGGATGGTGCAGGTGGTTTTGGCCATGCATGCTGGCTTCGTGGCTTGCTGGGTGCCTGCTTCAGTGCACTAGCCAGTCGGTGCGCCCCAGCTGTTTGCTGTGGGCGCCACCTGGCTGGACGACGCGCGCACCCAGGATGCACCCCATACGTCTGTGACGCAGCACAGTCATGCTGGGTGTGTGTGTGGGGGGGCGGGGGGGCGCGCACATCATGAGGGCATCTACGCACCGTCCAGCATCTCAGGGAACCCGGTCACCTCCTCCACCTTCTTCACAGGCACGCCCATCTTTTGGATCGCAGTAGCAGTACCACCAGTGGAGATGATCTCAAAACCCTGCTCGGCCAGGCCCTGCAGGGATGACACGTGTCGAGGTGTGAGATGGATAAAGAGTGAAAAAGGGAGTGAGGGGGAGTGAGAGTAAGATGAGGGAAATGAGGGAGGATGAAAGAGTGGCCACTAGCGAGCGGTCGGACATGTGCACATGATTGACTAAGTCGGCAGGTGCTGTGTGGGTGGCGAGGCGTTCGGGGCATGTGCGTGCACTCTGGAGTGCTGCTGCAGGCCAAGCCGCGTGCAACACATCAACAAGGGGTGACTGCAAGCAGCACAGCGGGGCATGTGGCACCGGAGTGTGCACATATGTGCATTTCATGCTGCTTGCATGCTGGAAACCTTCTTGCATCCCCACCTTGACCAGCTGCTCCAGGTTCGTCTTGTCAGAAACGGAGATGAGAGCGCGCTTGGCGGCCTCCATCACTGCATGATAACGATACGCGTGCACGCCGTCGCATCAGCCGCATACATGGTCTTGACTCCATCCTGACACGTTCTGCATGGTCGTTGCATGGGCCACACGCATGGAGTCACGCCCACCTGCCCATGAACCACGAGTGGAGGCGGAGTGGCGCACTCCACGCAGAACGGAGTGAGCGCTGAATCCGGACAGCTGCGTGCTGCACAGCCATGGCCCAGAGTGAAGTGTGGGTGTCAGTGATCCTTGCGGCCATCTGGATCTCTCGCATCGGTGTAGCTAAATTAGATTTAACATCTATCTCGACGTCACATGCGCCTGAAGCCGCCCACATTCTCACCTTGACAGGCTGCTGATGGAGGTAGGGCCGCTCAGACCAACAGGAAAAGCACGAGGGATGCCAACGCTCTTCAGTGCCAGCACACCAGTGACGGACTTCTTGGCAATTCCGGCCTTGGAAACCACACTGGTAGTGGACGAAAGGGCTGCCATCCTAATTCCCCTGTATGTACAGAATCTCCAGACACAGATCGCGAACGCCCCCAGAACAGGCCGAAGCCAAACAGAAACTGTGACCACATGGAGTGAGGTGGAGCTGTTTGCGGTTGTGGTGTTTCTTCGAGGTGGTGCGCGCCACTTCCTCAGCTCTGTCACTACTGGCCCCTGCTTGCCAGATGGTCCTCGCTGGCTTGCTTTACAAGCACACATGCCAGCAGGGTAGGGTAGGGTGGCGTCTGGCGTGGACGCGTGCGGTGGCTGGTGTGGGGGGAGTGAGCGTGAGGAACGTGCACGTGGCATTCCATAGGCAGCGACGTGGCCATAACTGGCTACAGCTGCTGCACGGCCTGCAATACGCCTGTACGTATGTTTGTATGCTCAGCTGCCCGAGCTCCTGACAGCTGCAAATCCTGCAATACGCCTGTACCGTTGACAACCATGTATGTGCAAGTTCAGCCTGTCAGACTCACAGGTGCAGGGGGGGGCGCTCCATATGGGCCACATGCTTGCATTACATTAGGGGTGGTCGTGTGGGTTCCCTGATCCTCATGTACAGCTGCTTCCTTGAACTTATAAACAATGATGGGAGGCTGCAGCAGCGTGTGCAAACCGTTGTGAACTAAACCCGTGGCGATTGATGCCCTTGTCTGGTAATGCTGACTCGGATGTCGGCAAGCAGGTAAATGTCTGTAACGCTGAAACGAATACCATCATTCCCACGCTCCCCGCGACTGCTGCTGCATGCGTGCGCGAGTCTCCCAGCGCAGGGCATCACGGCGCTTGTCATTGGGCGCGATGAAAGCCGCGCCTGGTGCCAGGTCCGCCTGTGTTTTCGCACGGGACTGCAGCGCGACAGTAGAGCAAGCAGGGCTCAGTCAGGCGCACCAAACCGGCTACAGCAAGGCCACCTCCAGGCACCACGCACTTGCCCTGCCGCTGTTGTATACTACTGTATGTTGTTTGCATGCCTGCCGAATGAGATGGTTTGCACAGCTGCGCAACGCGATGTCCTGCACAGCTGCAACACGCTAGGCTGTGAGAACTCACGTGCTGCAGCACGCCGCGCCTGTCCGCCGCCTCCGTCGCGTGTAGTGCCTTGAAGTACGCATGGAAATTGAGCGGCTTGCGTGTGGTGGCCACCGCGGTCGCCTTGGGTGCACCAGTGGCGAGCGACTTGGCGCCGTCCCCGGCCGCACTGCGGAGGAACCTGCAGCGGCAACGAAGGAGACAACATCGGATGAGCAGGGGCGGTGACGGATATATGTCGCAATGCAGTCTCAGCCAGCATACGGAACATCAAACATCAAACCTTGCCAACGACACATCCCTCCCCCCATGTTTTGGATGCTCACTTGTCCTTGTTCCAGCTCTTCTGCAGCTGCTGGTAGCGCGCCACACGGTCCACTTTCTTTGGCTGGCTGGGTGCAGCGCCGCGCACGCTGCCTGCCACGCTGCGTGTTGCGGTGCTCGGCCGGAGCATCTGATCCGTGTGCAGCCCGTCACGCGCCGTGTCACCTCGTAGGTCGTCCTGCCTGCAGCCGTCCCAGAAAAGCAGTCGTGGGCCCCAAGGTTCATGCATCACACACGGGATACCAGCACACGTCACATGTAGGGCAGCAGTCTCACACACCACATGTAGGACATCACGCTCAATACATCCAACGTGGGGCACCTGCACTTGCAACAGCACGGCATGCCCAGTGTGCAGCCACTGAACCAATCGAATGGTCCAGGCTGTAAACCCTGTTCTCCTTGCATCTTCTACAGGCCATACGCCACCCACTCACCACTTGTACTTTTGAGGTCTGGGTGCAGGCCGTGGTATGCTGCCGCTGGTGACCCTGCGCAGGAGGGAGTCTACTGCACCTGGATGCGCTGCGTGTGGCGCCATGCGGCGCTGCCCTGCAGCCACCTCGTTGTCTGGGCCACCCCCTGCAGCTGGCCCTGCATTTGCACGCCCAGCAGGGGCGCTCCACAGCCGGCTGCCAAGGTTCACACCTTGCAGTTGAGCTGATAGGGGCTCTGGGTCCACTGCGCTGGCCGGCCGGGCACCGGCCTGTTTGCCACCCCCACCGCTGCTACGCGCTGCGGTGCCATAGTAGCGCGCCAGGATGTCATCAACCTGGGTTCAGATTTGGGGCAAGCACAGCAACTCGTTGGTCAGGAGCCCATTGTGGTGCAAGGTGGTTCGCCATGCATTGCAGCTGGCCATAAAGCGCGCCTCACAAGCTGTCCAGCACACGCGGCAATGTAGCAGCTACATTGCGTCGTGTGCTGGAACAATCCCGGGCACCTCACCTCATCCACCTCGTCCCACTCCTCGTCCTCGTCCTGGTATAGGCGGGCAGCCACACGGCCGCCAGCCCCTGTGCTGCCCCTGTACCCGTCTTGCTGAGGCAACACATCATCGTCCTCAATCCCCGTTGTTCCATGCGACGGGACACGCCTGCGTGGTCAGCACACACCAGCAGCCAGAGCTGGCTTACACACCAACAGCCAGAGCTGGCTACCTAGTTTGTTGGCCTCCTGGCCTGTCCAGCTAGAGTTATCTGGGACTACTCCTGCAGCTTTCGGTCTGTTCAGACCAAACCCCCTTTGTCAATCCTGCTTCGCTGCAGGCGTCTATGCGCCAACTTGGGCGTACGATGTAACACACACACACACCTCTTCTATGCCGCTATATCAAAAATGCATGTTCTGGGGTGCGATTGTGAAATGTAGACTGCCCTGCATGCTGATGGACTGCAGCATGCATGGAGGGCAGCATGCATGGGCTGCGGCAAGCGTCATCTTTGACATCACAAACCTTGCGCCTGACTTGAGGCTTGAGCCGTTACCCCCATGTGTTCTGGAGGGAGGCGGGGTGTCGCCTGTGGCTTGGGGCGCCTGCCGCTGGTACAGGCTGGTGCCTGCACTAGCTGCAGGAGGCTGTGGAAAGGGGTCTGTCCAGCCGCCCAATGCTGAGTGTGCACGCGTGGAGGCACCGAAGGCGACAGGTGGGCTGTTTGACGCTGGGGGGGCCCCCAGTCCAAGGAAACTGCCCAGATAGCTGGTTGCAGCACCGGAACCAGCCGCGCCCGCGCTCGCAGCAGGTTTGCTGAGAGCTGAGATGGGCTGGCTGCAAGCTTTCATGAAGTCCAGATCCGAGATCTCTGTAGACAGGCGTGTGACCACACAGTCGTCCTCCTCATGAACTGGGGCCAATCTGGCAGCACCAGCTTGGCTTGGAAGCAAGCCGTTGGTCGTGTGTGCCGACGTGTACTGCATGTAGCTGGATGAAGCGCCTGCTGTGGCTGTGTGAGTAGAATAGCTGTTGTAGGATGTGGATGCAGATGGCTGAGGCAGACCTGCGCATGAGCGCATGGTGGACGCTGGTCAACAAGCAATGCCTTGGACATGCCCATGCTGCAGCTCATGCCTTCAGTTGCTGCAGGCAGCAACGGCAGCTGGAGCTCAAACCACACACCTGGCGCCTCTGGCACGACGTCCACGTTCATCTCGGCCAGGATCGATTTAATCTGCGCAACAGCAGCGTGTTTCTCAATTTCAACACAGTTGACAAATCATCTGGCCTGCAGGTTCCTGGATATGTAGCCAGGGTGCACATAGAAGCGCCTGGCACCTGTTCATCCGGCAGGTCGTGGCCCAGGAGCCGTAGCTGCTCCTTAAGAGCCTCAAGCTGTATCATCTGACGTCTGCCAGTGCCCAGAGTGTGCAGCTATTGCAGTCAACGGTGGCAAGGATTTTAGGGGCTGGTCATGAAGATGCAGCTCAGCACAGCGTGGCGCACGGTGCACACCTGCGCTCCAGAGCTCAAGAAAAGGACCGCCAGGACGAGTGACGAGGGCGGTACATCGGGGCGGTACACGGCCCAAAGAAGTCACCAGCAACCAACGCGTCGTCAAGTTATGAACATACCAAGGTATGCGAAATCATACTGGTCGTCTTCAAGCATGTGAGCGCGGCAGCAGCAATCCTCAGCTCAAATCATGGAGCCTCCTCAGCAGGAGTCTGTGCTGCTGTAAGTACAGTATCCAGCTCTTAATGCATAAGTTGTGGTGGTTTGCACCTCAAAAACATCCTTGTTCCCATGCAGGAGCCTGCTTACTGCGCGGGCAGCTAAGGGCCGGGATGTCAAAGCTTATGCACATGCCACAGCGGAGACGCAAGTGGCCATCAAAGAGTCCTTCGCAGCCAGGCCGCTGTCACGCTCGGTGCAGATACCAGTCAGTGCGCAGGAGCCTGGGTTCTTAGAGGTGCGTCCAGCTTATACCGGCATGCGACACACATGGCATATGGACCATTGTGCATGGCATGTGAGCATGGCATGTGAGCTTCCATAGTGTGCTGCATGCTCACAAGTTGATGTGCATGCGGTCTGGATGCCATGCAGGTGTTCCCACGAGTAGCATCGAGACCACCTCGGCTGCTGCAGGTGGGGTGCTGCAGGGACCCCACCCGCCTTGCATGCAAGCTGCAAGCTGCATCTTCAGTCATCAGTTGCATCAGTCATCAGTTGCGTCAGACAACAGTTACATCAGACATCAGTTGCACGCCTCCGTCCACCCTACTGTATACTGGTATGCATGCCTGATGCCCACTGCAGGAGCTTGAGGCCCTCATGGTGGACCGGTTGCGATCAGCGGACAAGGCAGCATCAGTCACGCAGCTGCTCCCCAAGGACAGAGACCCACGCATGGCAGCCAACTTATCGTTGGATGTGCACCGACAGGTGAGCTGGGGCAACAGCAGGGCGTGCAAATGGGCATGCAATGGTATCATGGCTGAACCTGCAGCATGCCTAGAGCAGCTGTGGCAGTCATGTGCATAGTGTAATGCCATCCATCAACACAGCCCAGGATGTGTTTAACATTGATGTGTCGCGTACGCAGCGGTGTACACGTTACCCAGCTCAACTGTGTGCCCGCTTTCACCGTCACCTGCTGCAGGTGTTCGCTGCATTTGTGTCAGGTTTCAGCACGTACACTTCGCTGTTGACACGGGTCCAGGTACGTCCAGGACGCACATCATGAATACATGGGCGGGGTTGGCTTCCCGTACGCATTGGGACCACCAGCATTTGACGATCAGTGGACTGTGGGCTGTGCGGGTGGTGCGGCATGATGGCATGCCAGCGTACTAGTTCACCTGGGCAGCGGTTCATGCGATCTGCGGCAATGCACTACACATGGCCTGCATGGGCAGAGCGGTGCACCATCAGCAGCAGTACGGTCTCGTGCAGCTTCCCACACTGTGGCATGCTGCTTCAGTGCTTCGCATCACC
>BDCZ01000451.1:23884-50158 GCA_001662365.1 Chlamydomonas applanata | reverse complement strand
AGGGCGAGGAAGGGGATGAAGGGGAGGAGGGGGAGGAGGGGGAGGAGGAGGAAGATGGCAGTGAGTATGAGACAGCTGATGAGGAGGAGCTGCAGGAGCCTGGCATGCGTGCTGTGGTTCTGGAGGATGAGGCTGCCTGGGCGGAGGAGAAGGGGGATACTGCCAAGGCAGCAGAGCTGCGTGCGGCGGCTGAGGAGGCCGCGGCAGAGGCGGCGGTGTTCGCAGCAGCTGAAGCAGCCGAGGTGGCAGCAGCAGAAGCTGCTGCGCAGGCGGCGGCTGGGGCTGCTGGTGCCGTGTCCAGGGCTGCTGGCAGTGCTGGGTCTGGGGCTGTTCATGGTGCTGGTTCTGGGGCTGATGAGGAGGGTGCTGAGAGCGCAGGTGCTGAGGGTGCTGCCGATGACGGCACCGCTGCAGGCGGCACTGCAGAAGGTGCAGCAGCTGGTTCAGCTGGCGCAGCCAGTGGCCCCGACGGCAGCCGAGGTGGGTTACTGAAGAGTGCCCTTCGCTCCAAGCCCGGGGCGGGGGGCCGTGCAGGCAGTGGGGGCGCGGGCGGCGGCAGCCAGCATCAGGGGGGCGAGCGTGGCCGCTACCGGCTGGGTTCACAGCAGCACCAAGGCCACGCCAGTGGTGCTGGAGACCGGTCCACATACGATTATGAGCTCCCTGAAGGCATCGACCTAGATACACCCTTCATGCCTGCTGACCGAGTCCCCAATATCCCCGAGGCCTTCACTCCACCACCCACACCAGTGTCTGGCATCATACCTCCCAGGCCAGGGGCCACCCCATCCATGGCAGTCATGATGGACCAGCTGCCCAGGGACGAGGCTCTCATAGGGAAAGGTCTGGGACTTGCAGGGGGGCACCTGGCAGCTGGGGGCAGCTTGTCTCCTGAGCGCTCTGCAGCAGGCAACCCAATGGAGCAGGATCCTGATTTGGCAACCACAGGGCTGGACACAGGTGTGACCGGCCTCTCAGCAGCCACGCAGCGCTCCATCAACAAGCGGGTGTACCCCTCAGGTGGGTGACTCCCCACCCTCCTCATCCTCCTCACCCTTTTCACCCTCCTCGCCCTCCCTCCTCATCCAACTGGCACTGCTCTCCTGTTGCTGGCGCCTTGTGTTGCGAACAGCTGCTGCCGCCTCTCAGCATCCAGAATACTAGCGGCCTTTGAGTGCAATTAACCTCCACTGCTATGGCAGGGAGTGTGTTGCGGGTGTGGTCTGCCGTGCCACTGTACTCTTCATTCTGTACATGGGTATATGCCACATGTGACATGGAATGACGACACAACCACAGCACAAAGGCTTTCGTATCTACATATCTACAAATCTACATATCTGAACTATGAGCTGTTATACACAAGGACATGCCGTATCTATTTTATCATACACACACCAACACGCACGCTTACAGGGCCCATACTCGTCTCTGCTGCAATCCATGCAGGCTGGCGCACGATTGGGGACCTGGTCACTTTAGGAGGGGATGAGGACTGGGACCAGAGGGAGGATGCACCCCCAGATGGCGGCCTGTCAGACATGGGTCACGCCTGTTACACATACGAGTCCCTGGTGCCGAGGCAGGTGGGCGCTGCTAGGCAGCCCAACCAGCAGGGTAGCGGAAGGATAGGGGCGGGCGTGGCTGGTGTGCTATTGGCGCATGCGCCTGAGGCTGACATGGGGGCTCCCGGGCAGCAGCAGTCGCCATCGGCGTTTCTTGGTTTGCGTGGTGTGGGTGGCAGTGGGGGCCGGCCGTTGGGCCCAGCCCCGCACGCAGCGCGCTTCGCCGCAGCGGCGGAGGCGGCCGAGGCGGCGGCTGCAGCTGCAGCCGCGGCTACTGCCGCCGCGTCGGCGGCGGCGCGCAGGGCCGCGTCAGGCGGCAGTGCAGGTGGAGACCATGTGCTGGCCGCCGGCATCGAAGGAATGGGTGCTGGCTTCGGCGGTGGCGCAGCTCGTGAGGACTCCAGCACCGTTTCTCCATCATCGCCCGTCCTGCAGCTGCCATCTCAGGGTCTTGGTGGTTACAGCTACTTGTACGATGACCAGGGCTACCGGGCAGATGCAGAGGATGATGCGTTTGAGCTCGCCTATGGCCTCGCCCGCATCTCGGATGCGCCACCCTCGTCCCCAAAGACCGGTGCCCGGCCGCGGTACCTCACTCTGAACCTGCACAGAGTGGTGCCGGAGGCGGCGGCGCGGAGGCAGGGCCGTGCCGCGGCAGCGCGGGCGGAAGCCGCGGCGGCCGCGGCGAACCAGGGGCCCCGCGTCGCGCCTTCCGCAGGCCCCTGGCGGCTGGATGACAGCGTAGGTGTTGCAGACGGGGGCATTGAAGAGAGGGACCAGGGGGCTGGGCTAGGGGAGGCTATGGGCAGCCGCTCTGTGGGCCTTGCGCCCCACGGCCATCGCCTGGTGCTGGCTCAACGGGAGGGGCGGCCACAGGTGCTGCCGAGGCTACGGCAGCGTGCGCCAGGCGCGCGGTACAGTGTGAGAGTGAGGGACGCGCGGGAGCTGCGGGGGCTTGTACTGCCTAAAGCCCCAACCGCCGAGGAGTACAAGGAGCTGCTGGCGAAGCAGGTGCGGCTGGCGGGGCAGTTGGGAGCGATTGTATTGGCTGTGTTGGTTGAGGGCAGTTGGCGCACAGCTGGGGAGAGCAACAGTGTCAGTGGCTGCATGCATGTGAACCATCAACGCTCAGAAAGCTGTCTGTGCCGGGGTACTGAGTCTAATGACCTTCTCAGCTGATGCCACCTACTCCCACTCATGCATCACAACCGCTGCATCACCACCGCCTGCCTTCACCTCCAGCCTCAGTGTACATTCGTCCTCTAGACAGTGCTCCCTGCTGATCCCTTCATTTCAAAGGTCCCACTGCATTTCAATGGCCCCACTGCACTTCAATGATCCCACGCAGGGCTACTCCGAGCTCGCAATCACAAGCCACAAGCCCCCGTCACGGGCGCTGCCCGCTGCGGCAGAGGCGCCCGGGCGCCAGCTGGCGCCAGGCGAGCCGGATGTACATACAGCAGACGGATTACTGGCGCTGCAGCGTGCACACGCTGCACTGGGCAACGCAATTGTGTCTGGCCAGCGCCCGCACGGCCGCTTCCCCAAGCGCCCCTTCAACATCGTGCGCCCTCGGCGGTGGGGTGCAGCCATCAGGTGGGGCGTGCATGCATGGACATGGGCCTGTTGCGCTGTGTGTGTGTGTCTCCAGCAGAGATGAAGGATTTACGAGTTAGGAAGCATGAGATGTGGACGTGCGGTGTGAAGAGATTCACCGGCTGCTGCTGCCCCGGATGTTTAGCTGCTCACCTACACGGCTGGTATGTCCGGCATGAGCAGACCCTAGGCCCTAGGCCTGACAGCTCTCTTGTTCACCTCTACCTTGACGAAACGTGATGGGACAGATGACCGCCGACCATTCGATATGCTCCATACAATCAACATATGGTAAAGCATATCAGATCGGTCTCATTCTGCTGCTGTATGTGCCTGTGCAGGCCGCATGCACGCGCGTTGCGACCCACCACAGACCTCCTGCTGCACGCGCAATGGGGGGTGGAGAAGCTGGAGCGCAAGGTGCGGCTCCTATTCTTATTATATACAGTTCAAGAAGAACCAGTTCATACAGTTCAAGAACACCAACTCCTTGTAGTAGTGTAGGATGCCACGAGTGGTAGAAGGCAAGGTAGACGTAGGTGGTGGCTGCTGGCAGAAGTGAGGCGGTGGAAGTGGAAGGAAAGCACCGGGTGTGATTGGCACTGTTGATTGGGAGGTGACAGAGGCTCATACAGCATCCAGGTATATATATATATTATAATATACGTTGCATTTTTCAATTATGCACCACTCCTGCACCCGTGTATGCAGGCGCGGCAGCTGGCGCCCCGAGCTGAGGCAGAGCGGTTGGCCACCTTCCTCTCCTCTGCGTTCGTGGGCCTGCCCCCCACAGCACAGGCCGCACTCGGCTACCAGCCGCCTTCCCCCCAGCGCTTGCATGACGCACAGCACGCGTCAGCGGCTGCTCAGCCACGGCAGCCGCCAATCCAAGTGGTGGCATACGGGCCCCGCAGCAGTGCACCACACAGTCCTGGGGGCACAGCCCCCCACCTCCTGCCGCGCCCACCCCCCACCCCGCCCTCAATCCCCACCGTGCACAATGCCCACTACATGGCACTGGGCCAGCGGTACCCGGGACTGCTGCTGCCAGAAGTCATCCAGGCAAGCGCCAAGCAGCCCAACCAGCCCTCCCCCTCCCCAGACCCAGCTACCCAGCGCGCACCCAGCCCACGCATGTGGGACGAGCGGCCCAGTGCAAACTCCCTCAGGGCCTACGGCGTCCCGGGCCCTATTCCCGACTTCCCTCCGCTACCCAAGCCCACGACCCCATCCCAGTACCTGCAATCCCAGGGCCCCCTGGCCCCGCTGCTGCTGCACGCGCCCCCGGAGCCTTCATCAGCTGTAGTCACCATGCTGCGGGCTACCCCCGTGCAGAGTTCTTCAGGAGCGGCTGGAGATGCCCTCCCAGGATCTCATGGAGGCTGGCCACAAGCTGAGCACCCCGCACAGAACCCCTTCTACCGGAGCGCCTCGATGCAGCAGCAGACGCCGGTCACCCCCACAGGTCAGCGCCACCCATACTTTGGCAGCCACAGCAGCGCAGGGAATGCACCCTCCCCCACCCAACGGACCGACTCACAGCATGCGGGGGAGGCTGGGAACTCCGTGCTAGACAGTCTTCTGCTAGCCAGTCAGCTGGATCAATCCATCGCTGCACAGCTGCAGCATGCACGCTCTGTGACGCTCCCGGTCATTGCAGGGGCGGCTGGGAACTACGCAGGCCAGCGGCTCAGCTCCAAGTACAGCTCCACCCAGTCTTCCTTGGTGGCGGCTGCTGCAGCGGCTGACGCGCTGCAACACTCCTCCTCAGTGCCTGTACTGCCGCAGGTGCCCGGCGTGCCGCGGGGCACTACACAGGGCAGTACCGCGGGCAGCCCGACGCGGGGGGCACGTGCTGGCGGCCGGTCGCTGCGCTTGTCCCAGCAGGGAAGCTCCCTTGCGCAGCAGTTTGCTGTCATGGAGGAGGCCAGCGGGCATGTGGGATACAGCCTGCCGTCGCCCACCCAGTTGCTGTCGCCCAACCAACCGACCTCACCTCCCCCACAGCCCGGTTTGGACCCTGGGTACACCCTCATGCCCTCCCCTCCACCAGGCACCAGCAGCGGCGAGCGCTTTGCGCGTTCCCGCCGCATGTCGGCGGGGGACATGAGCGATGGTGTGCGCACATCGCACGGGACGCGCCGCAGCTCGGTCGTAGTGCCGGGTGGAAGCAAGCGGCTGCCGGGTGGCTTTGTGGGCGGGGCGCTGCATACGGCAGGGGGAGACCAGAAGCATGCGGTCGGCCTGGCTGCGCTGCTGGGGCCCGGCCAGCATGAAACAGCCAGCCGCACGCGCACGACGTACATCATACGATCTGGGGGTTCACCCGAGTCGCGGGGAGCTGTTGTGGCACATGAGCAGTACAGGCCAGGCGGTGCGAGTGGCCAGCAGGCACACGTCGCTGTCCAACCAGGCCCGGGCCAGGCGCCCATGACAGTCCACACTCTGCATAGGCGGGCTGCTTGAAACTGTGTGTGATCCATTCATGTAGTGCAAGTACTGCCACAGTACGGTCATCATGAGCATTTCTTGTAAGAAATCATTCTTGCCGGTCGTCCATGTCAACCAAAAGCAGCGCTCTCAAGATGTAGGGTGCGTAGCCATGACCGATACTCCACCGTTCTGGGAGCTGGGCATCAAGCTCTACAAGCCTGGCGGCCTGGTGTTTGACACGAAACAGCCTCATGGGCAGCTGTTCACGAAGCTCTATGCCATGTTTCTGGACTCGGTCGACAAGTGGATTGGCAAAGTAAACAAGGACGCACAGGACTCCAGCCTGAACCTCAGCGTGCCATACAGCAGACTATTTAGGATCTATGCAGCCCCCCAGCAGCAAGCCCCGCAAGATGAAGTAGGGCAGCTCTTCGACCGCGTCCTGCAAGAAGACGCGGAGACAGGGCTGGGCGTTCTCGCAGCTGCCATCAACCAGGCGAGTTTCAGTGTAGTGTGAAGGAATCATGCTCAGCTGCCACATTGCTGGCTCAGCTGTCATGGGCTGCATGCTGACCATGCTGTGCGGTGATACGCCATGCACCGTGACAGGTGCTCCTGGGGACCAAGGCAAATGAAACGAAGCTCACGAACATGTATGGGACAGCATGCTTCAAGCTGGCGCAGCGGCGTGGCATCATCGTGCGGCTGACGCAGCTGCAGGAGATGAGCATACGTCAGCTGAAGCCCAGCACGATTGGCAAGCTGGTGGCCCTCAAGGTTCGCTGGGGCCCTAAAGACATATGAATTCAGCTGCTTCCTTCAGTGCTTGGATGGCTGTAGGAGGACCACGCAGCCTCTACACAGGGGCACTTGTGACCAGTCCAGTGCATGCAACCTGTTGCTGCACGCAGGGCACCGTCGTACGGATGAGCCCAGCACGGCCACTGTTCACAGCCATGCGCTTTGTGTGCGCCAAATGCGGCAACACACAAGACGAGGTGTTTGAGGATGGCAAGGTAGGCTGGCCTTCAAGCTGCCGTACTAGTTGGGCAGACGCCTTGCTGCAGCTCTGGCGTCATCCCGTGCCATTCAACCTGCTGCAGCATCAAGCATCTGGGCCATGACCAGTTCATCATCTGCTGGCTGTGACCCTTATGGTGCATGCGCCTCGCTCCATCGCAGTTCATGCCTCCAAGCCGCTGCGGCTCAGGCGGTGGATGCCGATCTCGTACATTTGAGCCGCTGCGCATGGATGGCGCGTCACTGCAGTGCGTGGCCTGGCAGAAGGTCCGGCTGCAGGAGTTGCTGGGTGCTGACAAGCAACAGCAGGGACAGGTACATGCGTTTGGAGGGCAGCATGGTGACGCTGCTGTTCTGTGCATGCTTGACAGTCATGTCTGATCGTCATCGTATCATTCCACTGGCTTGAAAAAAATATCCAGCAGTTGGGAATAGTAACCCATGCGAATGCAGGACAGGTATCTGCTTGCTGCTGCACGCATGCAACGACATAGATCTGAACCCCACCAGATCCTCGTGCTGTTTGTCGAATTAGCCCTTCATAAGCGGGGCTTTGATAAGCATTGATGCCTGCTGCCTGCAGGTACCCAGGACAGTGGAAGTGGAGCTGCGGCGTGACCTTGTGGGCAGCATGGTGGTGGGCGACGTAGTCAGCGTGGCAGGCATCGTCAAGGTGCTGGCCACGTCAGACGACCTTGGTGCGTGGGCGTGCATTCCTGCAAGCATGGGTGCTGAGATTGCTGCAGAGATCTGGTGCGAATCCATGCTGCAGTGATCTTTCCAGGTCCTCCTCAAGGTGCATGCTCACTACAGCTGGAACGCCCTTGCTGTCTGCAGGTACATATGGCAGCACGGGCACAGGTGCGCCTCCAGGTGGTGGCCCATTTGCACAGATGGCAAAGAAGGCCAAGACGGAGTCTCTGTTCCTCCTGTACCTGGATGCTGTCTCTGTTGGCAATGTCAGTGCAGCCTCACGTGCTGCAGCTCTGGAAAAGGCTGAGAAGGAGGCGGTGGCAGCTGGGACAGGGCCCAACATGGTCGGACATGCAGACAATCCCACACAGGTATGGATGCCATCACGTTGGAGGCATGCGTTTATTTGCATCAACTGCCCACCCAACCAGCTACTACGGACCCTGTTCAACCATGCCATCTTGGTGATCTCACTACACTGCAGGTTACCCAGACACAGATGGCTGCACCAGGCCCAGTGATTGTAACATTGATGGACATGCAATTCATCGCGCACTTCAACGCCCATGGCACATCAGATGAGCGGCTGGCGCTGCTGGTGCAGAGCCTGTGCCCCAACATCTACGGCAATGAGACAGTCAAGGCAGGCCTGCTCCTGGGGTTGTTTGGTGGGGTGCGCAAGCATGAAGGCATCTCAGGCCGGGTGCCCATCCGTGGTGACATCCATGTACTGATCGTGGGTGACCCTGGGTTGGGCAAAAGCCAGCTGCTGCAGGCGACAGCTGGCTTGGCGCCACGTGGTGTGTATGTCTGCGGCAACACCAGCTCAGGCGCCGGTCTTACAGTCACAGTTGCCAAGGTGTGTCCATCAGATCGGCACAGCTCTCTTTCTGCTGCTCTCCCGCCGCCACACCATTCGCTGCTTGCTAGATCACACTGTGCGTGCAGTGCACGGTTAGCACCCAGGCTTCTGCCACTCTCGTGCTCAGATCCTGCATCATTGATCTCTGCAGGATGCTGTCACCGGCGACTACATGTTTGAAGCCGGCGCAGTGGTGCTGGGTGACCGTGGTGTGTGCTGCGTGGATGAGTTCGACAAGATGGCTGGAGAGCACCAAGCCCTGCTGGAGGCGATGGAGCAGCAGGAGGTAGGTTGCAGAACAATCAACTGGCTGAGCCTGTGGGGTTGTGCCGCTGGGTGCTGAGCATGTAGATCTCTGCAGACATGCGTTCAAATCTGTAATCACAGTAGATGGGGTTATCTAAGGTCAAGAAGCTGGATTGCAGTCTGCTCATGTCTTTCGGTGGGTAGTGTGTTATATTTGTAGAATGCCAAGGCTTGATCAGGCATCTGTGCATTGCCAAACTGATGATGCTGTACCATTCCTTGTACAGGTGAGCGTGGCCAAGGCGGGCCTGGTGGCCAGCTTGCCTGCACGCACTGCCATCCTGGCAGCAGCCAACCCAGTAGGTGGCCACTACGACAAGAGCAAGAGCATCGCAGAGAACCTCAAGATGTCGCCGGCCATCCTTTCACGGTGAACTGCACAAGTGGCTCCACACTTGCCTTGATCGGCTGGTGGGAAGGTGCATGCAGCTGTTGACGGTGTGCAAGCTGTATGATGTTTTGCCTCAGGTGTGTTTCTTTCGGCAGCACAATCACCAACACATATCGTGCTGCTCTCACGGTGGTTACAGGTTTGACCTGATCTTCATTCTGCTGGACCGCCCTGATGACATGCTGGACAAGTGCCTGACGTCACACGTGCTTGCGCTGCACTCAGGTGCGTTGGAATGCTGCTTCTTGTTTGCAAGTACTCACGGATGCATGTAAGGCACTGCGGTACCTGATGGTTGATACCGTATGGTGCTCTGGTGGCCTTTGCAGGTGACATCAACCGCGCAACACAAGCACGACACCAGCTACTGGAGTATCAAGCAGCAGGGGCAGGTGCCATGCAGGACGCCCATGGTGGAATGACGAAGCGGTGCGTGGTGGGGCAAGAGTTGGTGGTAACAAGATGAACGTCAGCTGCCTGTGGATGCACACCTGCCGCTGGACCCTGCCTGATCCACTCCCAACTGCCGCTGATCCCCGATTACAGGCCACCACTTTCAGTACGCTTGAAGCAGCTCCCACACACCAGCGATCTTGTACCCAGCACGCTTATCAAGAAGTACATTGCGTACGCGCGTGAGCATGTCACACCAGTGAGTGCTTTGCACAGACTCCTGGCTGTTGAAAGGTCACTTGGCTCATTTGACTGTAGTCAGGCAGCAACCGCAGTGTCCATGGCTGCGCCACATCTCATATAGCTTATAGGCTCATACAGCTGCAGACTCACATATGGGATATATCATGCTCATGTAAAGTGATTCCGCTCATCGTCCTGCGTGATGCCTGCAGTCCCTGTCAGAGGGTGCCAAGGAGGTGGTGCAGAAGTTCTATCTGGAGCTACGGGAACAGGTGGCACCCGGTTCAGCCAACCCCATCACTGTGGGTGCTGGTCTGTTGTCCAACAGCAGGCCCTGCTCTCCTCATCACTGCTTTGTGCCTCACGTCAGTTACGTGAGAGGCAAGCATAGTTTTAGGTTGATACAAGCCTATGTAAGGCTAGGCATAGGAGCACACGGCGTGCGCCATGCTACATGCAGGCACGTCAGCTGGAGAGCCTGGTGCGCCTGGCAGAGGCGCGCGCACGTGCAGACTTGCGGGAGGAGGTGACACGGGAGGATGCAGAGGTCAGTGCGTGCTGCGTTGGATACAAAAGCCAGCACATGGTGCAACACGTAGGGGTGTCCACTTCACTCAGGCCCTTAATCAGGACGCTGCCAGGGGAGGGTCGTATGGCTGAGGTGTGGGTGGGTGAGGGCCAGGGCGGAACAGGACGGGACGGGGCGGGAAAGAGCGGGGAGCCATGACGCATGTGTGCTGTGCTGCAATCGAGCGTCCTGCTGCCCTCACACTACAGGACGTGGTGGAGATTGTGAGGGATGCGCTGTATGATCGCTTCGGCTGCCTCGATGACATGGGCCCCACGTCTGCTGGCATGCTGGACTACCGCAAGGTGGATACAGGTATGTATTGGTAATGTTCATAAGATGAGGAGTACAGTTGAAAATGCCGTATACTATTCACAACAACAAGGCATCTTGCAGATGCAGCGTGGGCGATGGATGGCTGCATGATGTTGCAGGGCCAGCAGTACCATAGTGCTGCGCCAGTCATGTGTTCTGGACATCAGCTGTGTTGAGGCTTGATGATCATGAGCACATGTGCGGCATACCGGCATTTGCGGCATGCATGCTGCCCCAACCCAACGACCAGGTGTGCACCGCTGCGCCATGTGCGACACCCAGGCCGCAAGGGGAGCAAGAAAGCAGAGGCGGCAAGGTTCTTGGACAAGTGTCGCCGTGTATGTATGCAGAACGGGTGGCCGGCCTTGGACAAGGGTCAGCTGCACGCAATTGCAGATAGCATCGGGCTGGCGGTGAGGAGCTGGTGCTGCTGCTCCTGCTGCTGCTGCTGCTGCTGCTGCTCCTGCTGCTGCTGCTGCTGCTGCATGCCCCTGGATCACACACAACCGCTGCTGCACTGTTTGCTGCTGCACATGAAACCCTTGGCGTGAAGTGAGGCAAGCTGGCCAGCCCACTCCAGCTTCAAGTGCTGCGCTTATGATGTGCTGCTGCTTGCCAACCATGTTTGTGCGCACATCAGGTCAAGGACCTGGGTGCCTTCATTGAGGAGCTAAACGAGGCAGGGGAGCTTATGAAGCAGGCAGGTGGCAAGTACAAGATTACAGGTGCCAAGCTCCCCAGTGCATCACAGGCAGGCGCAGCGGGGCCAGCAGGGTCTCAGGGCTGGGGCATGTCCCAGGGCAGCCAGGGGACACAGGGTGGGGGGTCTACGCAGGTGCAGCAGCCACGCATGGGCACCGCTGCAGCAGTGGCGGCAGCGTTGCGGCTTGGAACACAGGCGGGGGGCCGGGCAACGCATGCGGGGGGACGGACGACGCAGGCGGGCGGGACGTTTGGAGGATACGGGACGGGAGGCGGGGACGATGGGGAGGATGGGTTTTCAGAGGGAGGTGCAGCGGCGGTGGGGTACACGGCTACACAGCCACGCAGCACAGGCAATATGGGCATGCCCTTCTGGTGATGTGCTGCGGTGGTGTACAACGTTGGGATCATGGAGGTCAGGGTCTCAGGCTGCGTGAACTCAACTGGGTGGTGGTGTGGAGCAGGAGGGCGTGCAGGATGTGCTCTGGATGACAGGCATGGCTTTGAAGCATTTTGCTCTGCACTGCATGCCGAGAGCGTGCTGGCTGGGCTGAAGCAGGTGGTGCTGGTGGAGCATGCTGGCTGCAAGTTTGTCAGCAGCTGTCACGCAGAAGCTGGAACGTATACAGCGGCTAGCGCAGCTTTAACAAGTTGCAAGGCGGACACCGCGGAAGCTGACCAGCGCAGTGCTATGTCCTGAAGCCATGTTGTACAGCTTGTATGTTTTACCACACAATTTCAAGTCAAAGGCTCCGAGACACGACCAGCGGAAGTGGATTTCAAAGATTTGGCTCTTGCTGTCCGTGGGTTTCCGAGCTCAGACTGCAGCTTAGCCCCACACATGTTTGGTGGTGGCTACTAGTGAGCTCACAAAAAGCAGCCACCGCCGCTAGCGGCACCAGCACAGCTGCGTGGTAGAGCCAGCCCTCCAGCAACGCCAACGCAGGTGATCTCCCTGGTACCCGCGCCACAAGTCCCTCAGTTGTGCGCACTATCTGCACAAGCGTTCAATTTTAAAACAATGTGCGCTACTAGTGCTACCTGCAGCACGAAGAGACCCCATTCAAATTACCCTGGTGGCTATGTACACACACACAACGCAGGCTTGAACAGCAGCACGCGACCATGCCGGACCTCGGCAGCCTCGCGGAGCTGTTGGATGTGTCTCAGCTTGATACCACCGAGATCGTGCTCAGAGTGTCAGTGCTGGCAGCGGGCCTGCTGGGCACCTACGCATCTCTCCTGCTGCTGCGCTTCGTTGTCAACTCCGTCCGTATCGCAAAGGGGCTATCCACGGTGCCCAGCGCGCCTGGCGCCCTGCCCCTGATTGGCCATGTCATCCCGCTCATGAAGTGCACTGAGCAGGGCAAGGGCGCATGGGACATGATGGAGGAGTGGATCGAGGAGCGTGGGCCCCTGGTCAAATTCAACATCCTGGGCACGCAGGGCGTCGCGCTGCGCGAGCCCGCGGCGCTCAAGCGCGTCTTCCAGACAGGCTACAAGCTGTACGAGAAGGACCTCGACTTGTCGTACCGCCCCTTCCTGCCCATCCTGGGCACTGGGCTGGTGACAGCTGATGGCGACCTGTGGCAGAAGCAGCGCCTGCTCATGGCGCCTGCGCTGCGCATCGACATGCTGGACGAGATCGTGCCCATTGCAAAGCGTGCGACAGACCGCCTGTGCGCCAAGCTTGAGCAGTACAGGGGCACAGGCAAAGCCATTGATGTGGAGGAGGAGTTCAGGCTGCTCAAGTTGCAGGCCATCGGCGAGGCTGTGCTGAGCCTGGGGCCAGAGGAGTGTGACCGGGTGCGTGGCACCATGCAGCGTGGATAGATAGATACATAGACAAACCATTCGGTCGCGGTATGCATCAAGGGAGGGGATACAGCGGTGCCACCACAGCCACCTAGACACGCGCCAGGTGGCAGCGCAGGGCACCCATTGGACCTGCAGCACAGCACGTGGGCGCAGGCTATCTGCGGGGTTACCGTGGGATGTGGAGTCCAGGGCACACATGTGGCACTGGGTGGTGCGGGTATGGGGGTGGTGTGCTGGCCGGGCTCCAGGCCACAGCCAGCAGTGAGCAGCAGCAGCAGCAGTGCGCACACAGCAGTGGCAGCAGTAGCAGCAGTAGCAGCAGTAGCAGCAGTGGCGGTGGTGCCCAATGGGGTCAGCCGCTGGGTGCCAATGGGAAAGGGGTAGTTGGGTGGTGGTGTTCACAGCGCAACATGCTGCCCTTTGAGATGCGGGTGGGGCGGGGCAAGGCAGAGGGGGGCGACGCGGCAGCACCTGCAGTCAACATGTTTTTCGCACCCTGTCGATCATTAACTGTACTGCTGGTACTGCCTGTACTGCCGTCCCCAGGTCTTCCCCGAGCTCTACCTGCCTGTCATGGAGGAGGCGAACCAGCGTGTACTGCGGCCGTACCGCATGTGGATGCCCATGCTCCCCGCATGGTGGCAGTTCCGCTCCCGCATGGCACGCCTGAATGCGTATCTCATCAACTACTTCCGCCGACGCTGGCAGGCCAAGACCAAGGGGCAGCCACACCCCAAGGACATCCTGGATAAGATCTTTGACTCAATCCTGGTGCGTGGCCACAGCCTAGTTGCTGTTTCATACCTTGCTGGCGAGGCCCAGCTGCACAACCCAGCGCAGGGGAAGAATCCCACATCCGCAGGAAGCAGGAAATAATGCCGACGGCTCCACAGCACCTGAAAGGTCGCACCAGACAACTGAACACCGCGTGGCCACAACATGTGTGAAAGCAGCCAAGTGGGTTAACATAGGATTACAACAGGAACCTGACTTGATAAGATCATCACAGACGAAGCATGTGTGTGACTGTGTATGCACGCTGCTGAACCACACCGCCCCGCCCGCAGGAGTCGGGCACGAAGTGGGACTCTGCGCTGGAGCAGCAGCTGTGCTACGAGGTCAAGACGTTCCTGCTGGCGGGCCATGAGACGAGCGCAGCCATGCTCACGTGGTCGGTGTTTGAGCTCAGCCAGAACCACACGCAGCTGCAGAAGGTGAGAGGCTGGGGCTGCAAAGGCTTTGAGTTGGGCTGCAGGGCCCGGTTGTTGAGGAGCGCGTGTGGGCTGAGCTGACTGCGTGCGTGCTGGCCTGGGCAGGGGGGCACCTGCAGCAGGGGCGGCAGGCAGGGCCGGCGGCTCGGATGCATGCGATGCTGCTTGGACACAACATACGCTGTGGATGCACATCCGATGCTGGTGCAGCGTCACTCACCTGCTGCAGCTGTGTGTGCGTTGTACCTGTAGTGACCGCTTTCTCTGTTCAGTACACACTTTTCTATAATCGTAAGCACCGTCCAGCTCAAGCACATGCGTCTGGTGCTGCTGCTGCTCGCAGGTGCGCGCCGAGGCGGAGCGCGTGTTTGGTTCAGCGGAGGACATGCCTGCCCGCCGCGAGGTGGACAGCATGACGTACACGCTGGCAGTGCTCAAGGAGGCGCTGCGCAAGTACAGGTGCGCGGTTTGGGCGGTGCAGCGGTACGGGGCGGGGCGGGGCAACGGCAGCAGTGATGGCTGGTGCGGCGGTGCAGCGGTACAAGTGGGGCAGTGCAGCAGTACGGGTGGGGCGGTGGGGCGGGCGGTGCAGCGCCGCACGGGGCAGGCTGCCCACCCGGCGGGGCAGGCGGAGGGCTCGGGGGCATGCAGGTCATGGCCCTGGCCCTCAAATGATCACCCACGAGCCCACAAAGTATGTGCATGGATGTCAAATGTGCTGGCAAGGAGCTGGATGCCTCTCGCCTGACCCAGTCACCAAGACCCATGACACTGTCAGCCTGTCAGCCGTTGTGTGCTGGGTCCTTTGCTCCCCCTCCTGGCTGGGCAACACCCGTCGACCTTCCCCTTCCTCACTGTTCTCATCTGTGCCTTGTGCCGCGCGCAGTGTGGTGCCCGTGGTGACGCGCAAGCTGGCCCAGGATGATGAGCTGCTGGGCCACAAGGTGCCCAGGGGCACGATGGTGGCGTGCATCGTGCAGGCGACGCACAACATGTACAAGGAGCCCAAGGCCTTTCGCCCCGAGCGCTTCCTGCCTGGTACGCAACACTACGTCTTAGTCGGCTCTCCCTTTCCTTTCCTTTGCGTCCTCTCCTTTCTTCCTTTCAAATATTGTGCTTCGTTTGGGATCTTTTGTTTCGTTCTTCATGCCTGATTCATGCCTGCGCTTCAGGCACACCCAATGCTTTGGGCACATGCTGACAACCACACCAGCCACCCAACCACCCCTCACCTGCTCCAATCACCAACCAACCACCCAACCACATCAACCACCAACCGCAGGCGGCGAGTACGACCAGTGGGATGAGGCCGAGCGGCTGTACACATTCGTGCCCTTTATCCAGGGACCACGCAACTGCCTGGGCCAGCACATGGCGCTGCTGGAGGCCCGGGTCGTGCTGTCCCTGCTGTGCAAACGCTTCACATTCACCCCAGCAAAGCCGGGGCAGGACAAGCGCTGCCCGGACGTTGTCCCAGTGGGGCCTGTGCACGGCCTCGAGGTGCTCATCAACTGAAAGTGCAGTTAATGCTCATCAACTGAAGGAGCAGTTGGGACAGCCAACGGGGCAGTTACAAATGTTGACCAGATGTTGACCAGCTCGAATGGTTGACCCGGTTACTTGGCCGGCGCCGTGGCACGGCTTATGCTGGTCAGGCCCGTTGGTCTGGTGGGGTAGAGGTTGGGGCAGGGATCAGGTATCTACATGCAGCATTGAGAGAGGGGTTATTGATGTGGTCTATGTGCATTCCTGCATCATTGATGCGCCGGACTACTGCATGGCTGGCGGTGCCTACGCATGTGCATGCGCATGCGCGCACACAGCCTGCGGGCATGCGTGCACACAGTCACGCTGCTGGTAGCAGCCTCGATTAGCCATGGTTGAACGTGGCAGGTTGTTAGTTGGGCGCGCGCGCGTGCATTCTGTTCTTGGGCCCCTTGCCCCTTGCTTTTGGAGGAGTGAGAGCCAGCCCGGGGTTTTGCCCACTGATGAGAGTGCTGCAGGCATCAAGTGAGGTTCCAGGGTTTTGTTTCGGGCGGCGAGGCAGTTGCCCCCCGGCTGCAGAGCAGCATGACATGGCACCTCCTATGCAGCTAGTATGCGGCTGGGGCCCAATTTTCCAACGCCTGGCTTGTGGGGCCCTGTGACATCGTCTGGCATTGTTAGATATCGGAATCAGATGCTTTTGAGGATGTTCATGCTCGCTTCGATATGGTATGTTGGAGATGTCATCATTGGCCGTTGGAACCGTGTTCGTTGCTGTAAGCCGGTTTCCGTGACCCAGTGAATCCAATGCAGACTCACAACACGAAGGCCAAAGCATCTTAACTCCAGAATCTTCCGGCCCCCTGTGCCTAGCGGCTCTTCTCACACGCAAATGCCTGGACCGTCCCAGCAGCGCCGCATGGCCGGCAGGCCGCCTGTGCCCATGCGCGCGCTGCGTGAAAAACTGGGGTGCATGACGTCCCCTCCCTTGCACCACTGTTGTACTGCTGTTGTACCGCAGACCTGGAATCCATAGCTACTGCCCAGCTTCCTACCTGCGGCCCCCCCTCAGAGCATGGTGCAGCATGGTGGACCTGCTAGCCGTCACCCTCCACCCATTCTCATGACGGTCGCTCACCGGGGCCCTCTCACTCAAGCATCAGAGTGTGATCTCATCGGGGCAACCCCATCATTTGCGCTACACCCCTCGTGTTGAAGTGTTCAGCGAATCGCTGCACTTCAAACCCCATGTGAACAAGCATGCAACCCGGCCGCCTTCACCTCAATCATACCTTGAATGCGCAAGGCCTGCACAGAATCTGCCTGCAACAGAACCCCAACCGCAACAACACTCCCGCGCTTCTTACCCCACACTCTCTCTGCCCTCCATCAGCATGCAAGCAAGCCACTCCGCCGGCCTATCCAACCAACCAGCCATAAAACCCCATCCCAGCTGCTTGCCAACCACACCGGATAAGCGGGCGGCTGGTCAACCCGTGGTCAAACCACTGGGTCAGACTCGGTCAAACTCGGACAACAGCCGTTTTACTCGACCATGGCGCCCTCAGGCGGAGGGATGTGCTTGAGGGAGGAGGACTTGGAGAGTGATGCGGGCTCATCATCCTTCAAGATGCCGTGACCCTCCTTGCTCACACTCACGATCTGTGAGAGGGGGCGAGATCCGCAGAGTGAGGGCACAGTGAGAGTGAGAGGTGGAGTGAGAGTGATCGTGAAAGTTAAGGTGAGAGCCTGAGGGAGGGAGCCTAAGGGCAGCTACCCCAACACGCTACTGCATACTGCTGTGCGGTTGCAGGGGCAGGCGCAACTACGATGCAACAAGTCACGTTGCAAGCACGCGTTATGCGTGGCCCCACGTACCTTGACGCAAAAGTCCTCGTGCACGCGCTGCACCACCACCACCTGGTCCAGTGCCTTAACTAGGCCCAGCCGCGCGGCGTGCTGCACCGCGTCCTCCAGCAGCGCCTCGCCTGAACAGGACACACAGGCGAGGGCACGAGGCAGGGCACGAGGTGTGGATACCATTACCATTACTATGGATTCCCTGGAACGCTGCACTGCATCAACGTACCTCAACAGTACACTACTTCCTACAACCTTTGCAACTGTACATAGACTATCAATCTGATTGCACCAGGGGGCTCGCTAGGCCAGGGCCTGTATCCCAGGGCACGCGCCCCATCCTCACCTGAGTTGGGTGTGGCCAGGAAGGGCAGCAGGCCGCGTGACACAAGGCACTGGCGCGCGTAGGACCTGCCCTCCAGCTTCCACTTGAGCGCGTCAGACACCTGCGGGGATTTGGTTGGGGTGGGTTGGTTTGGGGGGCGGGAGGGGGCGTGGGAGCAGGCGGGCTCGGTAGTTGTATGGAACCAGGCGACGGCTGACAGTGCGCCGCACAGTGTGCTGCAAGCAGCCCGCAAGAAGCCCACAGTGCACGGGCAGCAGTACACAGGCAGAAGAAACGTGGGTAGGGGTGCATCGTGCAGCACACCGTATGCTGTAGTACACACACAAGCAGTACAGGGGCAGTACACCCACCAGGTGGGGCACGACGAGGGTGAGGATGGGCATGGGGGGGCGGTACTTGGCCACCAGGTCTGCGGTCTGACCCGTGTGAGTGTACACCACGATCAGGGACGCACGTACCTGCATGGGGAGGTGGGGGGTTGGGGGTTGGGGGGAGATAATTTGTAAAATAGGTTTCCAGGGCCTCTGGGTTTGCAAGGTTGGGACCCTCAGGGAACAGGGTCTCAGGCGAGGGCCAGGAGTTTTTTGAGGTTCATTTTGAGGCTCAGGCACACCCCACACCTTGCCTGCCGCGCGCACGTACTGCAGCGTACGCACATAGAAGCAGCACAAGTGCAGTACAAGCGGTACAAGAACAGTACAAGCTGTACAAGTGCAGTCAGGCGGTACAAGAACGGTACAAGAGCAGTACAGGGGCGGTACACACCTTGTCGGCCGCGCGCACGGCGGATGACGCGATCGACTCGAGCTTTGACAGGTACGGGGTGCCGCGCAGCACGCTGTTGTTGTACAGCGACGGCGACGAGCCCCGCCCAGTGGGCAGCTCAGCAGCCGCCGACTCGGTGAGCGCGGCAAGGTTGGCGTTGGAGGCGACCATGGAGAACTTGGCCATGGTCTTGACTGCAGTGGAGAATGAGCCACGGGAGGGAAGGATGGAGCCGCCGGCCACGTCACGCATCTCACCTGCAGGCGATTGAGGTGGTTGGTTGGGGTGGTTGAGGTGGTCGTGCTGGCTGGTTTTTGCTGTTCGAGTTGTCAAGTGAAAATTGAAAAAATAAAATTGGCGCTGCATGCCGCCGCAGGCCCCACTTACAAGCAGGCGACAGCGACAGCCGCCCACCCCCAGCTGCAGCAAGGTGCCAAATGCCAAATGCCAAATGCACGGTGCATGGTGCGCAGTGCATGGTGCAAGCAGCATGCTGAGCACGTGTGGGGGGCCGGGGCCGGGCTGTGTGTTCGCGCGGGCTGCAGCACACCGTTGGCCACCATCTGCGCGGCAATGTCGGCGGCGGCGTCATCACCATCCCGGCCGCCCGCCTGCAGCTAGGAGGGCGGTACGGCGGTACAGCGGTACAGCGGTACAGCCACAGACATGGTGTGGTGAGCTCAAATTGTACAGCGAGGCATGCCCATGTCAACACACCTCCTATCAATGGTAACTTATCAGGTGGCCACCTATCGTTGAGCGACTGAGCACTGGCTAAACAATGATTTACCACTGGCTGAACACTGCCTGAGCGCTGGCTGAACCAAAACGCTCCACCACTCCCCCTGTCCCGACCCCCACCCAATTCCCACCCAGCCCTGCACGGTGACCACTCAAAACTGGCTGCAAGCCAGCAAAGCTGGACTCCAAACTACGCTGAGCCAGCGGCTACACCATACCTGTGCCATGGCCTCAAAGGCGGCGTCCATGAGGTACTCGTAGTGGGAGGAGTGGTCAAACACAGCCTCAGCAGCGCGGCAGATCGATGCCACGGTGCGCACAGCGTCCAGCGGGTACTTGCCTGTGGTTGGTCGGTTGAGAAGAGCAAGTGAGTTGGTTGGTTGATTGGTTGGTTGGCTGGGTTAGTTGGTTGGGTGGTTGGTTAGGTGGTTGAATTGGTTGGTTGCGTTGGTTGGTCGCTTGGTTGGTGCTGGGTTGTTTAACCAGCCGACCAACCCGCACCAACACTTCAGCAAGGAAGATTGGCACGCACCACGCAGCGTCTCAGCGCCCAACAAGATGCCGTCACAGCCGTCCAGCACAGCGTTGGCAACGTCAGTGGCCTCAGCGCGCGTGGGCCGGGGGGTGTTGACCATTGTGTCCACCACACGGGTGATGAGCACGGGCTTGCCCACCAGGTTGCACGCCTGCGGGTGGTTGGTGGGCGGGCGGGCGGTTGCTTGAGACGCGGGTGGGAGGGGTTGGTCAGTTGGGCAGAATTGGTTGAGTTACAGTTTGACTGCTGGTCAGCTGTTGGCTGGTCAAAAATGCTCCTGCTGTAGATGGATTGCTTCTGATGAAAGAGCGGACTGCTTCGTATGAGTGTACTATTTCTTACGAGTGGACTACTTCTAATCCTGAATGTTGAAGACTGAACACACCATGCACTCTCAAAGCTGTCAGTGATGCGCATTTCAAAAGCGCAGGAGCTTGACCGCGTCCCCAACCACCCCACCCTCCCACACGCACACATCGCCGCGTCATCGCCACGTCTCCTTCCCAAAAAACACCGCACACACACAGCACAGTCACACAGTCACACGTACCTGGATCAGTGTCTTCTGCACTAGCGCCATCTTCTCCGGCTCACAGTCCAGCCCCAGGTTGCCACGTGAGATGATGATGCCGTCAGCCTCGCTCAGGATGCCCTGGAAGTGAGAGAGTGAGCGAGAGAGTGCGTGATTGATTGAGTGAGTGAGTGAGTGAGTGATGGATGGATGGGGAGGGAGGGAGGGAGCGATGGTGGCGATGAGTGTGGGGATGGGGCGGTGAGTCAGGTCGGAGGCATGAAAGGTTATGATTCAACCAGCAATGAACCGGCGATGGAATGACGCAAGAAGAAGCAACTAGAGGCTGACGAAGGAGCACAGCAGAGGGAATGACCCAAACAGAAGGCGCTGCATCGTGGTATACAGCTTACCCATTGACGGTCCTAACAACTTTGGCAACACAGCTAGCACTACAGGCCTGCAAGTGCATAGCAGTACATAGCAGCACATAGATCAGCTGTCTGCCATGCAGGCCGTACCTGGAAGTTGAGCAGCGCCTGGCGAGTCTCGATCTTGGCCATGATCTTGGTGGAGTTCATGCCAATGGACTGCAGCCCGCATGGTCATAATAAGGACAAGAAGGACATTACTTAGGCAGGGAAAACAAGGAAACATGAAAGCCGCATTTAAAGCGGACAGATTCAGAAAAAGCATGTGGATAAAAGAAAAGAATGCATTGCAGCGGGCTGGCCCCACATACATTTAAATAACATGAGAAGCGTTACTTGTTGCGACACACTCATCCTGCAGCAGCCCTGCTCTCGGATTCATGCGTCTCCCAAATAGAAATGCTTAGAGCTGCAAATCCATGGACATTGTGTTATTTTGCGCCCATGTGCGCACCCAACCTTGTGCGCTGCGCCGTCCCTCCTGTGGCCCTAGGACAAACGTCTCCGGTAAGACGTTTGTCTTGGGGCCATAGGAGGGCTGGCGCAGTGCACAAGGTTGTGTGCGCACATGGGCACAAAAAAACACAATGTTCATGGATTTGCCGCTGTAAGCATTTCTATTTGGGAGACGCATGAATCCGAGAGCAGGGTTTCTGTAGGATGACTACGTCGCAACACGTAACGCTTCTCATGTTATTTAAATGTATGTGGGGCCAGCCCGTTGCAATGCATTCTTTTCCTTTATCCACATGCTTTCCTGAATCTGTCCGCTTTAAATGCGGCTTTCATGTTTCCTTGTTTTCGCAAGTGCTGTTCTCACGTCAGAATCCAACTGCGTTCACATCCATTTGAACCACGGCCAAGTCTGCAGTGCATGCGCACCTGCAGGAATCGGCGAGCCTCCCGTACGTCCTCCGCGGTACGGCAGTACGACACGTTCAGGAAGTCGATCTCAAACTCAGCGCCCAGCGCGGCCACGCACTGCCGGTCCCAGTCGCTCAGCAGTGGCAGCTCGTTCTGCGGGCGGCAGCAGCAAGAGCGGCAGTAGCAAAGGTGATGGCAGCAAAGGTGGCACGGTGGCACGTCTGGGACCTCCCCCACACTCAATGCGCCCACCAGCATCGCCACTGGGCCCAACAGCGACTGCCCTGGGGCGCACATCAAGCCCGCTCACCCGCCGTCAACCCCAGTCACCGTTGGTCAACCCCGGTCAACTCTGGTCAAACCACGGTCAAACGCACCTGGGTGTTGGACAGCCCGTTGCCGGTGGAGCGCTCAGCGTGGAACACACACAACAGGCCCTCCAGCACCGCGCTGTTCTTGGCCACACACACCACATCGTCACCCACCACGTCCGTGACCTGTGGCAGTTGGGGCGGTTGGGGTGGTTGTGCGGCAGTTGGTTAGCACAGCTTTCGCCATTCCCCCAGCCCTGATCCTGCATCCCTGGAGCCTACACGCTGCTAGGTTCACGGGCTTGGGGTAGAGATGTGGCCCAGGCTGGGCTACACACTGCTAGGTTCAGGGGCCTTGGGTAGAGATGTGGCCCAGGCTGGGCTACACGCTGCTAGGTTCAGGGGCCTGGGGTAGAGATGTGGCCCAGGCTGGGCTACACGCTGCTAGGTTCAGGGGCCTGGGGTAGAGATGTGGCCCAGGCTGGGCTACACGCTGCTAGGTTCAAAGGCCTGGGCCACATCTCTAACCCAAGGCCCCTAAACCCCGAGCGCCACATAGGCTACTGCATCTCCAGGTACAACGAGGGCCCCAAACCTTGTAGCTCCCTATTTGCTGGACCATCCCTAAGCGCGGCAGTCTGGGCACGTCATATGCTGACCATGGCAGTACGGGCACATCACATGGAGCCGCCGTACCTCGAGGTACAGAGAGGACGCCTCAGCACCAGAAACAAGGTAGCGCGCAATGTGGATGGTGTCACCGCGCTGTGCCATGGACGTGAACTTGGGGTACCTGCGGGGCGCACGCGCACATGCAAGCAAGCATGGAGCAATGGCATGCGGGGCGCAAGCATGCAAGCATGGTGCAGCCGTACGGCGAGGGGACAAGGAACGCATCAAGGCGCAGCAGGGCCCTGAAGCTGGCGCATACAATACACCCTACCACCCCACCAACAGCACAGGCCTCGGCACGCATGTCAGAGCCTGAGCCTGAGGCTCACCGGCTGCCCAACAGCCCAGCACCCCCCGAGCTGCTCAGCCCCCATCAGCCCCCATCAGCCCTTATCAGCCCCCTTCCTCTATTGCCTCACATGATGGGCAGCACGTCGGCAGATGCCACAGCGTCAGCGCGCGTGGTGATCGTGATGATCTGGCCGGCAGTCACCTCGTTCCGGCCCAGTACCCAGGGGTAGCCCTGCCAGGAAGAATGAAGGGGGGAGGGGGAGGGAGCGGGGGAGCAGGCGTCGCATCAGAACATGCTTTGGAAGGGGAGTATCTGTGGCTCTGGTACGGACTAAGAAGCAACCATATTGTCCTGATGACACCGCGCCACGCCCCAAAAGCATCGGGCAGCCAATCGCACGGCCGCCCAGTCAAAATCCAGTTCGTGCGGTCAAACGTGTGACGCACCTGGTCATTGACCTGCCACTGGCCACGGATCATCAGCTCACGGCCCATGGTGTCGATGACCGTTGCACACAGCCGGCGCGTGCGGCGCATGGCCTCGCTTAGGTTCAGCAGTGAGTTGCGGTGGAAGTCCAACGGGCCCCATGTCAGATCCACGCGGCCCGCGACCATGCCGGCCTCAAGCAGGGATGCCAGCACATCCACATCATGGATGGAGGGGCCGATGGTGGCCATGATCTTGGAGCCTGTATGTGTTGAAGGTTTCATGAGGGATGAGTGTTTCATAGGTGGTGTGTCGCATGTGTTTCATAGGTGAGATAAGTGGCAGTGCTGATCATACGATAGGGGATGACCTGATGTATGATCACTCGGCTTTGCACAGTTATACACTGTCCTAACATGGTTCCCGAGGTGGGGCGGGGCATGGCGATTGGGCTGGGCTAGTGCGGGGGAAGGTAGAGGGGGTCATGGAATGGCGGGAGTGCAGGCATGGATGGATCTGCGCAAGCGTTTCGAGGCGCGGCCTCGTGGTGGTATGGATTCCTTCCGTTCAGGAGGTACTGGATGTGCACATGGGAGTGTGAAAGGCAGGCAAGCATGAGGCGTGGGAGTGTGCAAAGCATGCGAGGATGAGGCATGGGAGAAGTGCATGTACGAGGGTGTGCGGGGGGCGCTCGTGCAGCGTGCTACAACCGGGGAGAGGAGCATGGCATGCAGTGGATGGCCGGCCTGAACAGCACCTGCACCGCCATGCTGGCAGCTGAGCAGCAGGCGCATGGCACGCTGCTGATTTGCAGCAAGGCCGTGCAAGTGCATGCCATGCCAGGCTGGATGCATGGCACCTCAATCCTAGCCGGCGTGGCCCTAGAGCCCCAGTACTGCACCCCCAGCCCACAAGCGGTTCGCCGTTGCCGCAGTAAATTCTGCCGAGTAGCGCGCTGAGGATTGAGTGTGGGCGTTGGCTCGAGCGGTAGGGTCACATGGCTCTTCTCACCGCCCGCACCCAGATGGGTGGGGTTGGGCATTAGCGATGCGAATTGGGCAGTGGCGTTCACGATGCCGTGCTCCCGCGACGAGGATCTTATCAGTACCGAGCGTCCAGCAGACATGTCGCCTCAAAACGTGGTGGCCAATCTCTGCGCACCTGTCCATGAGCCGTGAGTCTGGCTGGTACCCTCCAGCACGGTGGTCAGGTTCAAGTTCTTGAAGAAGTGCGTCTTGGCCTTGACGCCGCTGGACCTCTTCCCTGAGCTCATGTTTACTGGCTGTTAAAGACAAAGATGGATCTAGATGTAGATCAAGCTCGTGAACACAAAGGCAGCACAAAAAGCTAGCACCTGGCCAACCCTGTGTTTGAGGTTGGATAGAACCCCAATTGAACACGTGCAAGCAGTCAAAGGGTCGGGCCTCGATGCAGCTCTGGCTAGCTCAAGCCTGCGGCCCCACCTGCATGCCATGATTGTGCAGTGTGACCCTGCCTGTGACCGCACTTTTGTTTTTGTGTCCTTCTTTTCTTGGCGTGGTGCGTGTTGTAACCCGTGGTCACTGTACCTACTGCAAAATGGTTTTTGGTCTATTTGGGGGTGGCAAGGCCTCACAACCTCCAGCACCATCATCGAAAAGCACCGAATCGTGCGCAGTAGATGCATCAGGAGCGCCGATTGGGCCTGATGGCAAGCCCAAACGCATCTGCTGCACATGTCCCGACACCAAGGTATGCTGAGCATCGCGTAATGCATCAGGGCTGCGCGAAGGCTCACCAGGCTGTGTAATCTGTGTCTCGCAGAAGCTACGAGATGGTTGTATCGCGGAGCGTGGTGCGTGGCATGGTCCATGGTGTTCATGCGCTGCATGCAACATGCACACCGCAGCTCGTTCCAGCCACTCAAATTCTCTGCCCCTGATGCACGCTGCTCCAGGGGAAGACCACCCCTATTGCCAGGCATTGGTTGAGGCACACAAAGCGTGCCTGCGCGTCGAGGGGTTCAAGGTGTGTTCAGAATGCAGCAGTTCTGCAAGCATACGCACTGCTGTACTTGGTACCTGCACAGGGTGTCTCATTATTAGCCAATTGCAATCCGTTTGGCTTGCAGCACCATAGGCATCGCCATGCAAGCAGCCATTGAATAGTTAGGATAATGTGCAGCTTGCTTACAGCACCATAGGCATCGGCATGCAAGCAGCCCATTGAACAACCTGGCATGTGCATGTGTGCTCGCAGGTCTGACTTGGTGCATGTATTGTTATTGGGTGGCAGATTGAGGGGCAGTGTACCTGAGCATTCAGAGAGACCACGTAAGGGATCAATAGTAGTGTGAGACTGACTTGTTGATCAACGGGGCGCGAGTGCAGTTTTGATGGCAGCATACTACCTGTATACCGGTAAATAGCTTTGTTGGTGGCGGCAATTATATGTTAGCCACACGCAGGATGGCACGCTTTTTTCATTGTGCGGGTGTCTTTGGGTTATGTATATTGGGCAGCGACAGCCAGCTGTAACCATGTTGTGGTTCGTGCGGTTGCCTGGTGCAATGGAATGCCTTGCAGCCTCAGGCGAACACGTCCACACCCACGCTGCCCACCTGGTTTTCAGTGCGCCGAAACCTTACACAGCAGAACGCCCTTCCAGTTGCGCAAGCCTTGCAGCACGAGGCTGCCTACGATCAGCATCACCTGACGTACACCTCCAGGCATCAGCCATGCCCACCCAGATGAAAGCAACACAACCCTTGCCTATGCAAGTTGCTCCCATGTACCAGAGCACGATCCCCTCTCACCCGCGAAGAAACCCATGCAGTTATGCTGCCGCAGGCGGTGCTTGCCGTGTGGACCTGCGGGGCCAGCCAAGGCAAATGGGTAACAAATAAGGCAGTGTGTGCATGCGGGCGTGCATGCAGGACCA